>CM051391.1:1875658-1900658 GCA_028015245.1 Cardamine occulta | reverse complement strand
ATTCTCATGAATTCTCTAAATGACACACCATAAATATTATAAACAAATAGTTCATAAAGTTTTTAAAATTTATATTTAAGCTAACGAGACGAGAGAGATGGTTTGTTGCAAAAAAAAAAAAACTATTTACTTTGGCGCATACGGAAAAGATGCGTGGTCGCCTGGCAATGGTAACATGAACAGGTGGACGCTTGAAGAAGTGCCACGTAGGTTTGTGTTTGGAAAATTTCACGTGGTCTTGGCTTCTTCTCTTTGTCATTAACATTCATTCACCTTGAGAACCGACTCAAGTCAATCTTTGCTTATTTTTTAACATTCTTTTTTTTTTCTTCTCCAAAGGCTCAAAGCTAAGTTCACTTCTCGAGTATACAATCTTTTTTCTTTTTTTTTTTCTTTTTTTGGCTCTTGAGTATTAATTAAATCTGTTAAATGTTTTCCGATTTTTATTTGTTTATAATGAAATATTGGTAATTTAGATAAATTATACTTTTTACTGCTCAAATATCTTATATAAAATGCAAGTTAGAGTTTTATTTTAAATAAATAAATATGTGAACATACATTTAAAACTTATGTATTTTTTTAATATATATAGCTAGCCGGGGTTTTCGAACTAAGTCTAGAATAATTTTCCTAATCTATCAAACAATAAAAAAATAATGTCAATTAAAATAAACAGATCAGCAACCTATGATTAAAATCATAGAAGCTTCAATATGAACTCTTCAACCATTGGACTAATGAGATGGTAGAACACAAAGATTGGGTTAGTTTGTGTGGAGGAAACAATAAACTATATACTTAATACTAATATTAGCATTTTTAAACAAATCAAATCCGGGGATTTTTTTTTTATCCAGGGTTTGGTATTTTAGCTGTATCAAAGTTTAAACAGATCATCAGCTCTAGTTATTAGCTGGTACTACCATTTACTTTACCTCGGCCTCATTAGTTTTAACATTTAAAAGTTAAAAATCTCTCGCTAATATATAGATTTTTATTTGTTCTTCTCGTTAATATAGATGTATATAAAAACAAAAATATTGTTTAATATGACAACCCCCAGTCGAATTTTCTTGGGTATCTAGTAAGGGTTTTGACTTATGATTAGAATCCAAAGAGCAATTAATGGGAATGAAGAGTACAGAATAGGACGAAGTTTATAATAAAATTTGAGGAGCAGCTTTTTTGGTTAGTCATGTCATGTGAAGAGGAAGAAGAGAGGAGGAAGAATTGAAGAAGAAGATAATGAAGATCATTAATTAGGAGAGGGTCACACAATACAGTACGAGACAGTTCACTGAATCTCTATGTAACCCCACAAATTCTCACGCATTTCACTGCTTCTGAGAATACAAACAAGCCTCGATCCATTCCACAGACTTGTCCATCTCTTCTTCTTCTTCACATTCATCTTCATAATAACACACATAAAATTTACATGTATATTATAAAGTTTTATTATGTATGTATAATATCTACTCACCATTTGTTGATGTGTGCATATAGAGACACGTGGTGGGTTTATCTACGTTTTAATTTGAGTACGATATGTATGTATATACCTACACAATATACACTTGTTTGTTTCCTATTTTTTAATGTTTTATTTTCATGTTAAAACAGTATATATATTTTTTATACAATTTCTATTGTAGGTTGCTCATCAAAGATTTATTTGAAAATTTCAAATACATACCATTTAATTATTTTAATTTATGAAAAGTAGTAGTCGCCCAAGTATATGTGATGCAGTATTTTGGATAACAAACAATATAATTTCCATTTTGTTGTTGTTGTTAAACTCCAACATTAATGAAAAATGAATATTGTTCTTATCGAAAACGTCTGTATTAGCTTTAGCTAATTGTAATTGAAATCTCATCTAGATAATTCTAGTATTAATCTTAGCCGACATAATAAATTTTCAACTACAACTGAGCCGCGCTATAGATTACTGACTTGTATGTTAATTATGTGTCACAAATTGTGAGAAGTTTATATTGTAGTATATTTTGTTGCTTGATGTAATTTTTGGACAAGGTTTACGATATTAAAATACATAACTTAAATTATATATTTATAGAGATTCAATTATACGTTGCTTTTGCATTTCTTTGTATAATTGAATCTCTATAAATATATAATATAAATACACTCACACATGCATGTATTATATGAATGTGAATGTGTATTATAGATTGAAAGTGAGTGAACTGAAAGGACGAGAGAGGCCTTAGACAGTTTGTTTGTTTTCGTGAACATGGAGCTTCTCTTTACCATGTGCTTTTTTCTCTCTCTTATTTTTTATTTACTCTCTATGAATTTTGTTTTTTCACGGTTTTATATATGAGAATGGCACTGAAGTTGGTGCAAGATGTTCACATGTAATCTTCAAAAAGGAAGAAAAAAAATGTTCACATGCAAACATAAAAATATTACGTATAAAAAATGAAAAAGCTACATTCTAGGTATATCCATGATTTTCCAAGTAGCTAGATTTGCTTAATTCTATAAATGTAGTTTCTGATTTCCCCCCCCCCTCCCCCTTAAACTTTCAGATTTTATAATTTACACCCTCTTACAGTGCCATCGATGGTATCATTTATACCAGTACTATATGAATGAAAATTCTCAGAGCTCCAATTTTATCGGTGATTAGTTTATAATAATTACCACGAATAGCCATCAATAATTAAAATTTGACAATAAAAGCGTTAATTAAAAACAATAAACGTCTACGTCATATCAAACGTAAGACAAATGTGGAACATAGGGCAATTATTTATAGGCCTAACGCTTGAAAAAAATGAGATTTACTATATATTAGCAAACAATACCTTGATTTAAGGGTCAAATTGTAATTTAAAAAGATAACAGATGCTGATTATCAAATTAAGGCAAAATCTAGACACGATTTCGTATTCGCGTATACACTAGACAATTACGTACGCTTTTGTGACCATATACGAGTAATTCCCTCTCAATATATTATAAATAAAAATATGGCAGACAAAACAAATAAAAATAAAAATAAAGCAAGAGGGTAGACAAATGTTCATCCGTTTTCGTTGAGACATGAAAATTGTGGGATCAAAGCTTTCCTGTAAGGAAAGGGAATCAATCAATGTATATTACTCTTTTTCTCTTTGTTTGTCAATTAGTTAACTCAATCAGTTTGATAAAATACATTTTCGTTTATATCTATAATAAGACCATGATCCATGCATGGCACTATATGTATATATAAACACATATTTTAATAAATGGGAAAAATAATTTTAAAATATTAAGATTCTAATTACTTTTAAATTGGTAAATGGACAAGAGCAAACACATCTATATTCATTTAAGACTGAAAATGTCAAGATGTTTCATGGTATTAAATTTAGTGGAATAATCTACAAAAAATAAAAATAATAATGTGTGTTTTATATGTATAACTCGGTTAACATTAGCTCTTTTTATTTTATTTTTCATAGGCAAAACTAAACTTACCAAAATAAAAAATACAACGATTCATGTCAAGTCTTGTAATATATATATATAGCTCATGCTCATCTATTCCTAGCTAGAGGCTAGAGCAAACAAAAATGTTTTTATTATTTTGTCACGAGATAACAATAAAATTCGTTATCAAACAAAATAAAATCCATAATATTATTAGATAGAGTTAATAGAAAATACTAATCACAAAATAAAACGGGAATCTTTATTTTATTTTAATCAACAGTATACTAACACACACACATACACACATCTCTGGATTTATATATAAATACACTTACACTTCATCTTCTTTAATCCACAAAACTCACACACACTCTCTGTTTTCTCTTCCTTTTTTTTTATTATTATCAAAATCAGAGTTTCAGAGAGAACGAAAAAATGGAAATTTCGACTCAAATGAATGTGTTCGAAGAGCTTCTTGTTCCGACAAAGCAAGAAACCACCGACAACAACAGTTACAACATCAACAATCTGAGCTTTAATGGCGGATTTGATCATCATCATCATCAATTATTCCCTAATGGATGGAATATTGATTACCTCTGTTTCAACAACGAAGAAGAAGACGAAAATACCCTTCTTTATTCTTCTTCTTTCATGGATCTAATCTCTCAACCTCCTCCATTGCTTCTTCACCAACCACCACCGTTACAACCACCATCTCCGCCGTTACCCTCCTCCGCAGCCGCAACATTCGATTACCCTTTTCTTGAGGCGTTGCAAGAGATAATTGACTCTTCTTCCTCTTCACCTCCATTGATCCTCCCAAATGCTCATCAAGAAGAGATCTTCAATAATCCAACGTCGTATCCATCGCCATTGATGGAGTCTGATCAGAGCAAGAGCTTCAGTGTTGGTTACTGTGGAGGAGAAACAAACAAGAAGAAGAGTAAAAAGCTCGAAGGCCAACCTTCTAAGAATCTCATGGCGGAGAGACGACGGAGGAAACGACTTAACGATCGACTCTCTATGCTCCGATCTATAGTCCCAAAAATCAGTAAGGTAATTAAATTATTACTTCTTAACCTTTTTCTAAAATAATTGTAATCAAAATGGTCAAAATCAACGAAAGATTCTTTCCTTTTTAATTAGTGGGTTAATGTATTATTATATGGGTTTCATAAAGATAATAGCCTTTTTAATCTTCTTGATTGAATCTTGAAATCTAACCCTAGCTACTGTTTATATGTTCTTCCAAGATTTTGATTCAAATAATTATAACAAAACCGGTCTCACCAAAATCAACAAAAGATTCGTCCCTTTTTAATTAACTATATTAAATTCGTTTCATAAAAAAATAGCCTTTTGTTATCATTTTAACATCTTGTGTTTGTTTCTTTTTGTTTGAACCCTTTTTTCAAGATTATTTAATTATTGTGTTATTACTTTTATGGGAATCTCAGAACTAGTTAAAAAGTGGATAAATCATTTAAAACTTCAAAAAATAATAATTATATAATGGTATGTTTAAAATCAGATGGACAGGACATCGATATTAGGAGATGCCATAGACTACATGAAGGAGCTTTTAGACAAAATCAACAAATTACAAGACGAGGAACAAGAACTTGGAAATAGCAACAATTCACATCACTCTAAGCTCTTCGGTGATCTCAAGGATCTTAATACTAATGAACCTCTGGTCAGAAACTCACCAAAGGTACACAACAAAAAAAAATGAAGATATTTTCATATCAATGCTATTGTTTCTGGTGTTTTTACATAGTCGCCCCCAGTATTTCTGAATTGTTACAACAAACCCCCGTTTTTTCTTTCTTTCAGAATGCTGATTTTTGTTAATTTTTGTTTATGTTCTAAATAGTTTGAAGTAGATCGGAGAGACGAAGGTACTCGGGTTGATATATGTTGCTCGCCGAAACCGGGGTTGCTATTATCGACTGTTAATACATTAGAGACTCTAGGCATGGAGATTGAACAATGTGTTATAAGCTGCTTTAGTGATTTCTCTTTGCAGGCGTCTTGTTCTGAGGTACCATATTATATACATGCACATGAAGGCTGGGCCGAATGCGGATATCCGACTTTTTTGAGGATCCGTAATTTCGTCATCTGGATTCGGATCCGATTACCTTGGATATTCGTTAAAAATTTTGGACCCAGTTTTTTTGTTTTTTTTTTCTGATAAAAATATTATTTTTATGTAAAATTTGATTTTTTAAAAATATATATATATATATATATAATATAAAAAATTATATTATCCTAATATAAAATCTGAGAAATAATTTTTTAAAAAATATGAATTTAATATAAATAATAATAAAATATTATTATAATATATATAATTCCGGATCCGGATATCTGGCCGGATTTTTTCTATTATCCACAACCGGATCTGGATCCGGCCGGATCCATTATTTGATATCCAGTTTTCTAGAACGGATATGAGCAAATCTCGTATCGGATACCGGATTCCAAATAATAGGTCTCAGGGCTAATGCACATACTTCTATTAATATTATGTTATTTTAATTATAAGAATTGTAACGATAAGATTGATGAGTTTGTTTTGTGTGTATGTTTATAGGCAGCTGAGCAGAGAGATTTTATTACCTCTGAAGACATAAAGCAAGCATTGTTCAGAAACGCTGGTTATGGAGGAAGTTGTTTGTAAGGAGTTTTTATGATGAAATTAATAAACCAAATTATTATTAATTTTTAATAATGCTAGCTCTTTAAAACTTTAGATGTTTGGTGTTTAATTCCCACGCGAGTTTGATTTTTTTTTCTAGGGAGAAATATTATGAGTTGTATAAAGAGAAAAAGAAAAAGAAAATAGATGCTTTTCTTGAAGAATAATTGGAGGTTATTGTATATCTTTAATATCTAATTTTAATGAATATTTAATGGATTAAAATATTCATTACGAAAAAGTTATACAAGTTTAAGTTATTATTTGATTTGAGGGAATGATGAAAGGACACTCGATGATTGAAATTAGGGTTTATATATGACAGTGATGTCTCTAGTTAGAAAGATACATCCAATAAAAGCGTATTAATATTTAATCATAAAGCTTTAAAGGGTAATCATAAGGTAAGAGTGATTGTTTTCTTAATGATCGCAATAAAACATAATCAGCGCAAATTTTAATTTCGAAAGGCCTAACTCAGGCCTAAACAATATTTGGAGAAAGAAAGCCCAATAGGCCTGTTGAGATAATAATTATTTCTAATTTTAGTCAAATGAGTTGACAATATAAGGCATGAGTTTTTTTTAGAACTAGTCTTGCTGCTTGGTCCGGATTCGTAATCAGTATATTAGTGGGCTGTTGGAGAACAGTTTTGAAGACTGACGTTATGACGTATAGATTAAATGGGCTTTATTTTGTAGGCCAATATTGTACATATAAAGTTATCAAAATGTTCAAAATGTTTTATGTTTTTAATATTCAAATAATTTGGGATTTTTTCAGATAATTTTGCGTTTTAAATAAATTGAGATGAAAACTTGGAATTAAAATTTAATTCTATTTTTCTTTTGTTTTTTTGTTGTCTAAAAATAGATTTTTCCCTTGAGTTATTTACTTGATACAAATGGGAACTATAATCATTGGACTAGGGATCATCACAATGAAAAGGAAAGTACAAAACAAAATATATTAATTTTAAAAAATTAAGAAAGACTCCACTTGGGCACTATGAAACAACTTGCCACAGTAAAACTAAGTAGCACATGATGAAAACAAGGCTACGGTGGCTACCGCTATATTCCGGATACAACAAAAAATGGTCCTAAGAGGCTAAGATTCATTTCACTAGATAATTATACTTAATAGTGTCGCAATGATTGGAAACTTGAACAAATATAAACCAAAATTTGCTAAAATGAAGTTAAACAAGAACAAAGTCTCTCAATTAACATAAAACTGCCTTGAAATAGCAATTATCATAAATTATATTAGTCAGGTCTTATCAAGGATCTCAGTTATGCAACTTGCAAAGGCATGTACATATACATGCGTGTAGAATGTATAACAGTGTCTAAATCAATGTTTCAACATTATCTACATTTTGGAAACTAATGATATGTCCTTTTTGAATTTTTGATCTAGCCCAACAAGTTGTGTAGCAGCCCTTTCATATTCATACCTGACAGATATTACAAAAGAAAGGTCGAAAAAGAGAGAGAATATATATATATAGTGGGACAGATCCGGACTGATGATGGTGAATTCTTAAACTATGATATTTGTATAAAGCATTATTCATCAAAAATATTTTAACCTTAGTTTGATTAGGTAACATTTTACATGGCTAATCCAATTAGTTTCACGCCTAATTACGATGGATAATAACCCCCGAGAGGTTACAGTCCACAAACTACATAAACTTGCATTATTTTAATATTTGAATGCTTTTAAATTATTTGCCCAATCCCATAAAAAGAGGTTTCTAAGCAAATTGTGGTTCTTACTAATCCATAACCAATTTTTTTTTAATTAAAACTAGATGTACCTAACATTTTTCATGGATTTCCACTACAGCCGTTTTTGAGATTAAATAATCCTTTAATTATGAATTCGAATTGAAATGCACAATGTGTTTTATTTTCATTGTACTGAATAAAAGAGAAAAAGAATAAATAAATATTGTAATAATATAAAATAAAAATAAATAAAAGGTGACGTCAGGATAAGAGAAGCACTAGGAGATGTTCCCCCATGTGACCTTCTTCAATCTCCGGCCAGCTCTTGTCTTGCTTATCATCCGTACGTTTTACAATATACTCCACTTTTCATCATTTTCTTTTAAATTTTGTTTTATTTTCGTAATACACATTTCTTAATTTCTCAGTTGACTATATATACTGTGTTGAGTTATTTCGAGGAATGTACGATATTTTTATTTTTTTTTGACAACATGAAAGTACGATATTGCGTACCAACTATCACTGATATTTTTCAAAAGTTAATTATAAAAAATCCCTTTTAAAGGTATTTTGGAACCATTCTTTCTTTTCAAATTCAAATAGTTATGGAATTTTGTAAAACTTTTGGCAGCTTTTTGTAAATTATATAATTTGTTTTGAGTTTATAAGTTTTTTTAGAGTTTTATTCTTGTTGAATAGTGCCGTGCCCGGAATTCTGTTTTTTGTTTTGTTTAGAGTTCTTATTTCCACAATATTTTAAAGAAATTAACCTTACTATACACTATCTTCTGAGATTGTAAAGTGGGTATATGATAGAAAACTCATACATATCATGTGTTTATCCGAATATTTTTATTATATGATCTTAAGAGTGTTTTAAGTTTCTTTTCTCTTACAAATGGTATCCCGTTAAGGGAGATCAAGAATTAAAGTTTTGTTTTTGTTATTTTTAATTGGTTTTAGTGTTTATTATATAATTCTCAGCTAAAAAAACAAAAACAAATATAAAGAAGATAAAATGGCATGATCCCTAGGGTTCAGCGGTGATTGCGGTGCCCTCACATGCTTTCATATGAATACAGTATTTTAAATACGTTTTCACGATAACATATTATTAACAATAATATTATGACAGTATTTAAATAGGTGGTACTGCGATTTCTACTTCTGCTTTTTTTTCCCCGTATAGTAAGTTAGATCTGTAAACCAATTTTTAAATCATATAAACAAGTGATTTTTATGTACACAGTAGTAAAAGAAAAAACAATTCGCAACCCAAGAGTTTGTACTTAGTAGTTTGGTGGCGTTTCTAGATCCTAACCAAAAAAAATTTGTGAATTGTAATTTTTAGTTCGATACTTTCAATCCAAACAATTATTAATGGATCTATTTGAGTAGATATATGTATATATATTTAAATACCAACAAAATCATTTCCACCAGAAATGGTAGCCTAAGAACCACGAAGCATAGATAACGTCATCAAAGGAATCCGTGTACAGTCAATTTGTACTTTGTAGTGTAGGTCGCACTTGAAACAACACTTTTTATTTTGCATTTTTCGTTTTAAAATAATAACTCTCGAAGTCGTAACAAACATGTAATTACTACTTAGATAGAATGCAATTAATTTTTGTCTAACATTTTTCTGCTGTTGTTAGTTTGTCTTGTTGTGATACGTTTTAAAATTCGAAACATGATACGCTTAAAAAGAGATTTGATTTGATTCGAAACTTCGAGTTAATTTATTAACCTTAGGTATTTCATATATTTGGTTGCATCATTGATAATTAAGTGGACTTGAGCAAAAGATAAATCTCTGTCGATCAGATTCGGCGATAATTTGGATTAGAATATTAGGATCAACCAATTGATTTAACGGGACTGAAAATCAATTATTAATAAAAAGAACAAATCAGAAAATATAAGAATAAAATAAAATAAAAACAGTGAAATTAGGTCATGAAGTTGATTGTTAAGTTGGAGGGGTCCAAGTGGTGGGGATGTGTTTAGAGCACTTGGTTAAGAAAACTTGCTGGTGACGTCAAATTTCTATTGGAAACTTTAGTGCCAAATTTATAAAGCTTTATATTTTGAGGGTCCCAAATCTTTTATTATATGGAATTCCCAAATTTTATTTTGGCAATTAACGGAATGGGTATCGTAATTACAGGAGGGCTATTTGACGTCTAATTAGTATTTGATCCTAATCATAATAAATTAATAACTTAATTCATTTTTTCGGGTGGTTGGACGTCAATTCCATAAAACAAACATGTCTTTTTGAGTTTTTTTGTTGTAAGAATTTTAAAAAGATCTGGTATTATTATTTATTTAGTTTAAACCCGAAAAATAATTATTGTTTTCTTTGTCCATAATGTAAATGTAATAATTATATCATCTACATTTCGAAGATGTTAACTATTTTAATGATTAACCACAAAGACTTCTTGTTGTAACGCACAAAAATGAAACAAACACTTTTTAATTGATTTGCAGTTGTTCTAATTAAGGCATCGATCAAACGTAGTTGTATAAAACACCTTTTTAAAATTGGATTATTAATATAGAAGGATTTATGAAGAAAACTCCAATCTTCATTGGCTATTTCTGGTAACGATTCAAACAATATCGAGATGTACTAAATTGGCAGCAATCTATTATTTTGGTAATTAAAAACAATTTAAAATAATGAAAAAGAAGAAGATAATTTATTTATTTTCCGTTTCGTTTATCAATATTCATCTGTAGCCAAAGGAAAACAGAATTAAGATCAGGACATCGACATCGAAAATATCGTCTGACGAAACGTGCCATGTGTTTTGTTGTTACATAGGTAGTAGCTCAAATCGATGTAGTATCCTAACCATAACAACATAATTACTATGCAAAATTTATCCTATTTTTTGTTGTTTCTGTTTTTTAATTATGCAATTCTGTAATTTTTATCAATCAAACAATTACGTAAACAAATTAAGCAACCTTAAATTCGGTAATTAATTTTATCTTGTGTTTTTTTTTTAATCTGCACAAGCAAACCACTCCTTATTGTAACCAACTGAATACAAAAATAAATAATCAGTGAAAAAAATTTAAATGTAAAATTTATGATCAATATTTACATCAAAACGAGACATTTCGACATTTGTTGGTTATCTTAAACCTAATACAAAGGAACTGGGAAACGCGGCGGCTTAACAGGTGGCGAATGCGGTGGACTCTGAACATCGACCGAAGTGAGCTTTTCCGGTCGAGGCGGTGCACAAGGACACGGCAATGCTATGAATTTGGGTGTATTATCTCCAGGCATTAATACCGGTACGCTCATATTCTGGGGTTTCTTCAATTCCTGTTCATAATAATAATCATTTTTATTAGTTAATCATTCCACTTATTTTCTTTACTTTATGTTTATTAATTAATTACAATTTTGTTAATATTATTTTCAGTTTTTTTCAAAACATTTATTTAAAAAAAACATTAGTCTGTATTTTATTTACATTTAGCAATTCATTTTTTTGAGAAGGAAAAAAAAAAGAAATTGGAAACTATAACATTTTTTTTTTACATCACTCTAATTTTTATTTGTTTACACGTTTTAAAATTGTAGTTTATAAAATGCGAGATAGGAAATAAAAACTAATATGTTGGTAAAATTATATTAAACCGAGGTCCATAATTTAGGAATTAAATTAAAATATGAGAAGGGAGAAGAGAGTTACCGGAAAAGGCGGTTTAGGTTTAAACGGATTAGACTCGATGTCGGCGGAGGCGGCGGAAGGATGAGCGGAGGCATTGGCTAAAGAGCGGCGGAGAGAGCGATGTTTGTCCCAATGGTAACAACAAGAGAATATTCCGGAGAGGCTGAAAATGATGATGAGAAGCAGAGCTGTGCCGAGAGGGAATCCTAGTGAAGGCCGAGAAGCGTCCATGTGCGGCGGCGAGAAATCTTGAGTGTTCTCCATTAATAACAACGGCGGTGGCGATGAAAATCGACGGCTGAGATTGAAAGCTGATGATTTTGTTCTCTCATGTGTTAGAGAGAGAAACAGAGTTTGCGAGTTTGGTGAAGACAGGGGACGGGGAAGCAAGAAGAGATAGGGAGTGATTATTTATAAAACAAAAGTTTTATTTTTTATGGGATTAAAATGTTTTTTATTTTATTTTACAACTGTGAAAAAAGCTCTTTCTCAATTCTCAGTACAAAAAAGCAAATATGCTGTACAATAAAGTTGTCCCTTTTCTTTTCGCCGTTGAAATTTGTACTCCCATTAATAATTATATCAATCAAACGATGGATTTCTTTTTTTTTTTTTTTGGGTTTTCTTCAAAAATATAAGGATTGTGTTTCTTGACTTTTTTTTTAAATCATTATATCATTTGACTAGGCAGTGACTAAATAAGTAACTTCTATTTATAAAAAAGTAACTTTTTTTCTTTTGGACAAAATTAAGTTTTGATGAGTGAAATTGATTTATCAACAAAAAAATATCGTATTCCATGATGATAAATTAGCAAACATTTATTCTTTCGAGATGTTGATATGGGAATAATGTGTGAGATTCTTTTACAAAAATTAATGCAGGCACTTCCAAAAATATAAGATAAAAAAACAAATGAATATAATTATATTAAATCATCTACAAATAGAACAACTATATATTAGCGGGATGGAACAACATAATAACGAAATAATGTTTTTTGATAATCAGTAAAATGATAAAATAATTAAATATTAGCTCATTTCAAAAAAATAAAAATAAATAAAAATTTATTATGCTTGATTTTTTGTTCCTCAATATAACACAGTTTAATCAATTGTAATTTATTTTTGGCGGAAATCAACTTAAAGCTTGATTTCAGTTTAATCAAATGATTAATAGCTTAAATGAAGTTTAAAAAGGGAAAAGAGTGGAAAATATACGTGGAAAGAGCCAAAGAGGATAGAGAGGGGGCTGCTTGTACGGAGAAGGCGTGGGCTCCAAGCTCCACCATGTAATGTTAATCTTTTTAGCCGTTACCAACTAATCTTCATTAATTACCCTAATCTTACTCTTATCTACACTAGCTACTCCTACCAAATATACTAACTTACGCCTTCCCTTGTCTATGTTCTTTATGAAAATCTTCATATAATAAACCCATAATGAAATCAACACTTCTCCATATTTATGCAAGGTTTTGATCATGTATTCTCTTTCTGGTTTAGCATACACAGATCAAGTCGTGTTATAGAAAGAGTAGCTTATAGGACACGATAACATGATTTAAATCTTCTATATTTTCTTTAGCGATAAAGAAATATTGCATTGTTATTTGTTTATTCAAGGAATAACGTTGGCTCGTCGATCTCCACCGACGATATTCTAATAGATTTTTTCATGAGTTTTAACATTTTATAATAGGGGTTTAGGTATTTTTTAATGCGAGAGGAAAGTATATGCTGGTACGTACTATTATGCTATCTACCAAATCGAAACAATTATCACATGATTTGTCTCTATTCGATCGATTTGTTTTTTTTTCAACGATTACATCAATTTCGATGGAGATTAATCTTAGTTACATATTTGTCCTGATGTGATAAATATACTTAGTTATTGTATCCACAGTACAATATATGCCCTACGCAAAGTCATAATAGACGATTTAATATACACCTACCTAACCACAAAAACAAAATTAATTGTTATGTATTTCACTGTTTTAATTATGTTTATGTTTTTTTTGGGGGTTAAAATTTGGAACAATTTCACTGTTTTATGTTAAGCGAAGTTTAAAAGTTTTGCACGTGTCGTAAGGTATATGAAATATTTGCTTAATCTATTAATATGAAAAATTGTTCTGCATTATTAAAATAGATAACAAATAAGAACAACATTTTGAATAAAATTTGTGAAATGTGGAATGAAATAAAAACTAAATATTTATGGTACTTCATACGCTTGGCGATGGATATATGCTGTTTTCTTTAAAATTTGTGTTCTTCTAAAAATACGATTTGTTAATATCTTAGAAATATTAATCTTTTTAAATGGAGAGATAAAATACTAAAAATAATAATTGCGAAAGCATATTAAGTATTTTCTATTTTTTCATCAACGGCAACCATAATATGAATTGAATTTAATTATTAATGATGCAACACTAACATTAACACAAACCACTAAAGTCTAATCTATATATCTTAATCATATATATTGCCAGCCTTTGAAATCAATTAAGCATTTCATATATTTCATACTATTTTGTATAATAACAACACTATTTTTTCTATAAAGACGAAAATGTATGGCCATGTGCATTGATTAACAGGCACACCCCGATGTTAACGATTGGAAGAGAAGTTGAGTACTCGTTGAATCGTACGTCATTCAGTTTTTGAATTCGTTAGATTTTTTCTCTCATAAAAGATGTTCTCAGTTTAAGAAAGAACAAAAAAAAAAGTTGCACTACATTTATATTTTGATAGAAGTTGTTGAAAATTAAAGCAGATAATGTGGAAGGAACATCAAAACCTACACCGTCCCAAGACAATTAGTCCCCACTTACACCCTAACATGTCTCCTTCACAAAATGTACGCTCTCTTTATTTTCACCAATTCAATCTTATTTTGTGATTTGAAAATTTTCAACAAAAACATATTGATTCTTTTTTTCATATATGTATTCATTTTGATTGAATATGATAGACAAGATTTAATTGTGATAATCAAGAGATGACATCTATTAATCAAATATTATTGATTAAGATGTTGTTGAACGTGGTTTATTCGTGGATTATTAATTTGGAATACAAAAGTAAATCCCAAAAGAAGAAATATTTTTACTCATATCCAAGAATACACATAAAAGAATAATCTTTTAAATAGCAAAAAGGCCAAAATTTGTAATATATCGAACTAACTCAAAATTTTCTGGATGACTATGAAACATAGTTACGTCAAAAGTTTGGGACTTTTGCCGGCACTGCGTATCAACTTTTTCTTTCTTTAATTCTTCAATTTAATTAGAAAATGGGGTTTGATACTTTTTGTAAGAAATAAATAAAAGGTTGTGAAATAGAGAAAACCCATACGACTCAAAACTACCACACTCGATTTGAAATTACGAAAATGGACCTGAACGTCTTCGGGTTTGGACCTTTGGCCTTTTGAGTTCCTAAGGGACAAATATTGGTCCATAGATTTTAAACGACTTCGCAACTGAAAGTACAGAAATCGATGATAAGATTGATCTGCGATTTTTTATAGTATTTTGTTAATAAATAAACGTAACATGTTTGATCGTTGGAGATGCCAAGAAAATGACATTATATAACAATAATTTAAAACTCGTCACATGGAACAATATTAGTAACCCGTATAGTATTAAAGTCAAAATTGAGTTAGATTTTACGGCTGCTTTAAAATCTAGTGAAAAACAAAAGAGTAGCTGCCGTGTGGAACTCGAATTTGACAAAACTCTTTACTTAAATTCTGACTTCTAATTTTTTTTTTTGGTGTAGCTGTATTTTTGTTTTTGAAGATTTAATTATAAATAACGCCAAAAATCTGTTATCTATAAATATTTATTATTTATTTATTGTTTTCTGTCTATACGACAATCTGTTTTCCATTTTGTTTTAAGATTTAGAATTTCATAATACAATATCATAGGATCTCTACTAAACCAGCAAGCACGTCGTTTGTTAATACTGCGACATTGACTTGTATAGATATAAGTACAACTAACATAAACTGTCAATAAATTATTGCAGTTTGTGCAACAATCCACTTTTGATCATTAGACTTCTGCTAAACGGGTTCTTTGATATTTTGGAGGTATTTGACACTTGAGAGTCCACACTTTTCTACTTTAATTATATATTTTCGAATTAATGTAATTAATTTCGGACAACAAAAACGATCACACCTCGTTTTTTTGGTGCGTTTTGGCAAACGCTTATCGATTACTCAACAAATAAGTTCACTGGTTAACATCCCTTGGATTCTCTTTCGCATTCACTTTGGTCATATATTGCAATAATGTATAAGCTTATATGTGTACCAATCATCAATACATGGATGAAGCATGGGCTTAGAATGGGTTCCAACTGAGTAGCTAGGGATGAGCTATTTGTCAGACTGAGACGAGTAAGAGACACCGAAGAAACCAGGGATATGTTTTTGATCGTTCAGTTTAGAAATATCCTTATCCACAATAAGAACACGTTAATTTTAGTAAAAATTAACACCGTAGCAACATGAAATACTGTAGTCCCTATGACATTTTTCATATTTGACATAAGAAAACAATTATCTTTGCGATTTAGAAGGTATCTTAGAAAAACAGTTAACTATATACTTGAGTTTTCGTATGCAACTAAAATAAAATTAAGGACAATTTTGTTATTCTTTCACTAGCTAGAGGATTGTTTCATTTTATTTTTTTAAAGAATTGAGTTCAATAAAGCATTACGTCTAAAAACGATTCATTTGCTATATGGTTCAGAGTTTTACTGTTCAAAAATATATATAGTTTGATTATTTCAGAAATATTTTCATAAATGTAAAATAAAATGTAACAATTAATTAACACCATTTACAGTTATTGTTTACATAATCAAACTATATGAAAGTATTATAAATTTATGAAAATATTTTTGAAATAATCAAACTATTTGTGGTTCTATTTAAAAAAAGAAAAGTAAAAGAAAGGTAGACTTGCTATCTTAACTTGTAAACGCAACAACAAATTCGTGAAGTGTGAACTGTGAATGGGTCTTGAATTGGTCACCGCCATTTCTTTTTTAGGGTCAATGAGTATGTATCCACTAAACCTTACACTTTTCATATCACAACTTGTGTGCTTTGTTTCCTATTAAGAAAAAAATCCACAAAACATTTTTTTAAAAACCATTGTAATTACTAGGTTTTTTTTAATATAACTACATATTATCTACTAGTTGCGATCTCGATGGGTATGCAGCATGCTGGGTTTGTTTTGAGAGAGACGCAAATCTTTCTTTTCGTTTCTTATTTTCGTTGGTTAGGCTTCTTTTCTCCAATCTAATCAAAGATACATATAGCGATTTCTTGATTTGATATACAGAGGAATCGATTTAATATGCATTTATAGCTTATATTTTGTAGAAAAATCCAAACCTGTTGCACAAGTAAAACTAAGATGTAGGACCATGTTGATGTAGACTATGACCTAAAGCGATATGTACTAATATACACAGGTGTTATTTACTATATAAAATTCGTATATTCTCTTTTCTTAAATCCAATTCCATTTACAGCTAGATATATCTATAGTTTAAAATGTTATCCTATGTAATAATCTATTATCAGGGATGAAATAATATCTAAATGGATGTTTTATGTGAAAACTCGAAGGTGTATTTGATTTTGGTCAAATCTATTTTAATGTCCCTCTCGTATAAGAATGTCTTAATTTATTCTATTATTAAAACGTGAAAATCCGGTTAACAATCTCATCGTTTGACCGTATATAAGACTATAAAACATTACTAACAATTAATTAGTCGTTTTGTGTATATATTTTATTATTATTATTACTACTTTTGGGTCAAGAGTCGTTTTGAGTTAGAAAGACATCGAATAAAACGGGCATACAAAAAAAATATAAACATTGACAGCAACATCGACAGGTAAACGAAGAAATAAATATCTTTTACGTACATTTACGATAGTTCAAACTTCAAAGTCAAACCTCATACGATAATTAAGTATGCTAAATTAACGGGCCCAGAACTACAAAGAGGAAATGAATTACGGGCCTATGTTGTGAACTCCAAATGATGAATTTAAGCCCAATAATAAATGTATTTTATATTCTTGTGTGCAAGTCTGGCCCAAGTAGCAGTCTGACGTGTCTTGTTTTTGATTCACTCTAATTATTTAACTAGTTACAAATACAAAAATAGTTTAATTAACTGTAGTGCATCATCATTAATCAAAGACTAATAAAATAAGCGTGAAGGACAAAAGCACTGTGGGTCCCACTGTCTTGTCTCAACCCGCATTATTTGTACTCGCAAATTCGCAATGCTAATCTGATCTACTGTTTACTTTTGCGATTTTGTAATAATTTGTTTTCTTCATCCTTTTGTAATTATTTAATTGTATTAGGAGTATTACTGTTCCTTTGCTAATCGGAGTAGTATTTAATTAGCCACATATTTTTAAGTACTCTCGTAATATTAAATATTTTGCGTGAATTCCGATTTGCACTTTTTTTTTCTTCCCCTTCCCCAAAATCCGTTATTAGTTTAATGTATTTGTATGTCTTTTTTAATTGAATATATGTTATTAAAACTGGAAAAGCAGAAATACTTTTTTTTGTTGTTGTTGAAAAATACGTACTTCTATCAAAAATTGTTTGAGAAAAATATAAAAAATTATAGATTTCGTAAGTTTGATGATAGTCTGTAGTAATTTTTGATTGAATAAAACATGCGAAAGAATAATTGCAGAATTTTAATGGAGGAGCTAGGTAAAGAAAAGGCGTATTGTTTTTTTTGACGGGGCATAAGTTTAATTATTTATTTTTCACTCGTCGTGCGGAAGGTTTTAAGACTTTTTATTGGGAGATGTTTTATAATCTTTTCGCAAGGAAATCAAATAAGAAAAGAGAGGGTAAAAAAAAAAAAAGATAACGTGAGTGGTACGGAAGAGTGATGATGCAAAAGAGTCAGAGAAGGTGATGATGAACGGACACAGGCCTCCTAACATCAAATCCAACGGTCAGATATTGTGCTTCCCATGCGTGTTCAATCCCATTTCACTCCTTGTTATTATTATGCTCCCCAACCCAATCCATTACCTTCTTCTCTTTTCTTTTTGGTATTACTTTTTTTACTTACATTTTTGAAAGGGAATTTTTAAAATGGTGAATACAATAACGGTAGAATTTTAATACACTCGCTACCAAATTTTACTTTGATATAGCACAAATTTACTTGTCTACTACCAACAAATTTACTTTTTGTCCTTTTACCATCCATATAACTTCAGAATATAAGTTAAAAATTGATGATTTTAGTATAGCACAATGTTCACCATCAAAATTTGCAATTTGAACAATAACACCCAAAATACATTTCAAAAAACAAGAATTTCTTTTGTTTAAAATCTTTAAATAATTATATGAAAATATAACTTAACTAAAAAACGCAGAATGACAGAATTTTAGTATATCCTCACTTTTGCGAAATCATAAAATGAGCTAGCGAGTAAACAATATTGAAAAGAAAAATTGATTTAAAACTTGCACAACCGAGTAATAAATTTCTATGCTTTTAAAATTTTCACTAATTTATTTATTAATAAGTGGAATTACACCAAAAACCAATAACAAAAGTTGAAAAAATAATTTATAGTTATTATTCAAAGTATCATTCCACCTAGCTAGAAGACTAATGAACCAAAAAAGGAAGAACACAAGGTAAACGAAAAATGATAATTTTCAAGTTTGGGGGACTAAAATGAGTCTGTTGGGCCAATCTAAGTAAAAAAAAAAAGGAAGATAATGAAATGCAATAATGAAAGTAAAAGAAGTTAGGAAGGTGGCAGATTTTAATTTAATTAATAAAAAGGAAAGATTATGAAAAGATTAAGAAGTTAATTAAAATTATTTAGAATTAAAGTGGAGAGAGAGAAGAAAGTGGAGGAGGTTAGATGTCCCATTCACCACCCGGCAAACCGACTTGGAATGCCGCTTTCTTGTCCCCTCTCACTCCTCTTTTTCTCTCTTTCTATTTACTATTTTACCCTTCTTTCTTTAATGACGTTATTAGCATACGAAGGGTATTAATAGTCATTAAAGACAAAGGACATAATCGGTATTTAATATTTGCAGACAACCATCCCCTTTCGGGTGGAGCCCAGAAAGTGGAAAAATTAAAAAGATCCGACTCCCGAAAATATATTAACGGTTCTAATCCGTTGATACAGATCGGACGATCAAGGTTTCTCAAACATGATAAAATCTGAGCCGTGGGATCAGTATCCATCGTAAAGAAAACCGTAAACATAAATGCGCAACTTTTTCTCCACTTATTTTCTATTCTGCCACTCTAATTTTTAATTTTAATTTAGTTTTGATATCGGCTACGAGTTTCTGGGTGATGATAATTAAGCTTTTGTTTGTTGCTTTAATGGAAGGACCTTGACACCTCTCTCTCTTCTCTTCCTCTTTGCTCTTCTTCTTCCTCTTCTTCTTCTTCTTCTTCTTCTTCTTCTTCTTCTTCTTCTTCTTCTTCTTCTTCTACAGTTCGTTAATTATTCTCTATCTCTGCAAATATCTGACGCTAATATCGATCGTCTTCTTCGTTGTGAGCTTTCCATTTTCATTCACGATTTGTGTTTTATCCCTCTTGAGGTAACCATTTCTTCTCTGTTCTTAGATGTTCAAAATCGAGTAATCGAACTTCGTTTTTGTTGGTGTTTGTTTGTGAATACGTGTTAGTAGTAACCAGATCTACGAGCTATTGAGTTTCTTCTTCGATTTTGAGGTTATTTCTATGGCGAATTATGGTTTCTGTTAAACCTGCTAGGTTAATATTGTGTAGATAGAACTCATGGAAGATGAAAATCTGAGATCAGCTTGAAAAATGTATCTGACTTGTTACAGTTCCTTCGTCTGACCTTGAGTTGACTTCATTTTTCTAGCTTCGTTTGCTATTTATGTATACACCTCTGGTTTTGGCTGATTTAGGAGATGAAACCTAATTTGATATGATTTTAGAGTTTCTTCGAGGTTGTTTGAGGAAATAATATGGTTTATGTGAATTTGATGTGGATGAGTTTACGTTGTGTGAAATCAGGTTTTAGCGGTTTTGCAGTTGAAGAAGCCTTAAGTATCCAATGTCTCTGGAAGAGGAGCTACAGAGCAATGTCTCTGTGGCAAGTTCTTCACCTACTAGCAATTGCATCTCCAGGAACAATACAGCAGGAGGACTTAAGGAGCATAACTATTTAGGTCTCTCTGATTGTTCATCTGTTGGAAGCTCGACTCTCTCGGGGCTTGCGGAAGATGACAAAGCTACTATTAGCTTGAAGGCTACAGAACTAACACTTGGTCTTCCTGGATCACAATCTCCTGTGAGAGACACAGATCTTAACTTACTGAGCCCTGTAAAGCTAGATGAGAAGCCTTTCTTTCCTTTGCTTCCTACGAAAGATGAGATATGCTCGTCCTCTCAAAAAAACATTGGTTCAGGAAACAAAAGAGGCTTCTCTGATACAATGGATCAGTTTGCTGAAGCTAAAAGTTCTGTTTATACTGAGAAAAACTGGATGTTTCCTGAAGCTGCAGCCACACAGTCTGTAACAAAGAAGGATGTGCCACAAAACATACCAAAAGGACAGCCAAGCTTCACAAACAATAGCTCTAGTCCACCTGCAGCCAAGTATGACTAGAAAATAGGATCATTCACTCGAGTTTTTGATATGAATTAGTTTCATCAGCTAACTTGTATTTTTTTGGATTCTGGGATTTTGCAGGGCACAAATTGTTGGTTGGCCTCCTGTGAGATCCTACAGGAAGAACACATTGGCCACCACTTGTAAGAACAGTGATGAAGTTGATGGAAGGCCAGGTTCTGGTGCCCTCTTCGTGAAGGTCAGTATGGATGGTGCGCCTTATCTAAGGAAAGTTGACCTCAGGAGCTACACTAACTACGTGGAGCTTTCTTCAGCCTTGGAGAAAATGTTCACAACTTTCACTCTCGGTGAGATGTTTCTGTGATAGCTAGTGATGTAGTTGCAAACCTCTTTCTATTGATGGATCAATGAATGGAGTGCAATCAAAGTGGTTAACCTGCACGGTTTATTTGATGTTAGGTCAATGTGGATCTAATGGAGGTACTGGGAAGGATATGCTTAGTGAGACCAAACTCAAGGATCTTTTGAATGGAAAAGACTATGTGCTCACTTATGAGGATAAAGATGGGGACTGGATGCTAGTTGGAGATGTACCATGGGAGTAAGTTTCCTTTCTTATTTTGTAAACTTGTTAGAAGCTTTTAGAATCAAATCTAACATACAATAAAAGATTAAATAGTGATTTGAAGAAGCGTAGTGATTTGTGATCCAATGTATATTACAGGATGTTTATTGATGTCTGCAAGAAGCTGAAGATAATGAAAGGGTGTGATGCCATTGGGTTAGGTAAGTTTTATTATCTCTCAGTTCCTATGATACAAACCCAAACTACTTTTTTTCTAAAATTCATTCTCAATATTCATTACAAGTGTGCATGATGAGATAAGTGGTCTGTTAGTGTAAGGATTTAGAATTTGTTCACGTCATGTTTGATCACTTGTTTTCTTTTGGAAGTAAACACAAGAATTTTAACATGTAAATATAGTAGAAAACGCCAGATAACAATGTTAAGTCCTTAGGAGTTTGGTCTGGTCTTTGATTTTGAAATGTCTGATGATTCAATGTGATGTACGCAGCTGCAGCACCGAGAGCAATGGAGAAATCGAAGATGAGAGCTTAAAGATGGAACATGGACATAAGCTTTCGTAATTATACAAAATATGTGCGATTGAGATTATCCCTTTTGGTGGGTTTTAAAATTTCAAAACATCTACATGTTTAGTTTCTGAGATTATTAAAAAATATGAAAGAAGTAAGTAAGACTTGGTTTGTAAGGAAATGAAGAAGAATTAAAATTATCTATTTTTGTTGTTTGTTGCTTTAGTCGAACCAGTAAAAGTGGTCGTTGTTTTCGTTTATGTTTTGGTTTGAGTTGGATGTGTGGTTGACATTTTACGTTGAGATATTTGATGTAATGTTTGTTATTTTTCTTCTCGTTTTTATCTACCCTTTACTTTCTACGTCCCTTTTGTTTTTATTTTAATTGTCGATGAGATGGACATTTCTTTCCGTTTATAGTTTTGGTTTTTGTGTGTGTTTCCCCCTTTTCCGGTTTCGTAAAATTTACCGAGAGAGTAAATTTTAATAAAAAAACCATTTGTAATTTGGTTTGGATCAATAAAATTGTATTCTGGTCCGGTTTGGTGTTATTCCAAAATCTAAATGAAAATGTAATATACAGTGAGTAATTTAAAATTAAATTGATCTACTATGATTAATTATTAAATTGATCTACTATGATTAATTTTCAAAAAAAATTTGGTTTATTTTATTTGGTTGGGAATACGCTAAATTCGATATTACTTACGGATTCCTAGCCCAATTAGTAAAAACCAGTTCGTTTATAAGCAAAGCTCGGTTTGGTTTTGGTTGAAATCTTTCTGTTTGTTCAGTGCAGGTTTTTATGAATGGTTTGTTTGTCCACCCCTTCTCTCATCATTTGTTTTTCTTGCATTGCTACGATTCGTGGAGACCACTTATTATTAGTAGCATGTGACTTGTGAGTTGTAAAGAAAGGGATATTGTAAAATAAACATACATATGTTATTTTTTCCATCAACTTTAAAGTTTGATTAAAATGCAAATTAATCAGAGAGTGCAATCTTAAATCTAAGTTGGTAGTTGGTACTTGAATCATTGAGGTGGATTATTGAATTATAATTTATAAGACATTTTAATAAGGAAGCGTTAACCCATAACACATACTTTAGTCCAATTTACCGGCAAAACTAGTCTATAATATATTCATATTTAGGGAAATTGGCGCAAAAGCCATGAATGAAATAACAAATAGTCAAGTACCCTTCAAATTTGTTTCTCATTTACCTCTCTAAATCTTTTCTAGTAGTCAAAGTGTCTAAACCTAAAATTTTCTCTATAATGTCTAATCTATATAGATTACATATATATAACTGCCTACAACTCTTAGTTAATTAGATAAGTTTTATTGAAATCCGTTAACCAACATGAATAATCCAATTCCAGGTCGAAGTACCAAAAGCTATGAAACAAAATAAATAAGAAGAAAGTTGATTACCCTCGCATGAGTGTGTTACACTCATCAAAAATATCTCTCTAAAATGAAGATATCATAAATATCAACCAATCAGTTTCAAATTCAGTGACTAGCTATGTTTTTAATAGTATCGAATAATATCGTCTCATAGAAAGATAGTGAAAGATACATGAACATGGACTATATAATAATCTCTTACTCAATGAACGTTTATTTCTTTTCTGTCCTAAAGGTGGAAACATAGTGCGTCCTTGGCTTTGGCAATGGTTCTTTGCTTATTAATTATTGTTTAAAACAAATTATTTCTAAGATATCATTTATTGCTCATTTTTATAATTTCCTTCAGCGTTGACAGAACAATATGATTAAACCCCACCCGAAATGGCCAAATAAAAGGTTATTTTATGTATCCATTTTTCAAAGAGGCATTAATCAATCAACTCCAAAGCATATATTCGATGGAGATAATTAAATACTTGTCTATAGTCTCATAATTTTAAAGAATCTACGGGTCGAATTTAAATGAGTCTTGTTACTTTAATCCAAACAATGGATATATGTGTGATTCTTGTTAGCTTCACGTGAACTTAATAGTATGCATATAAGCAACAATCATTGGTCGTGAATCTCATTTAATTCGTTTCGTTTCGATGCACTTATTTCAAATGGGACATACTCTAGTATATGTTTGTGCAAATTCTATGTATTTATGTGTAAGTTGATATATCATATAGTTGTATTCATTATTTCTGAAATTAAATATGAAATAGACTTAGGGAATGACATGTCAAATTTGTCTCCAAAAGATAGGAGTTGAATTATGCTCTCAACGATGGAACGTGGCATTACCTTTAACACTCATCATCTATGGTTGTTGGCAGGTTCCAAAACTACCTCTTCGTCAAATGGTATACCCAAAAAATAATTGGTAAGTGGTAATTAGTAAATGTAAACAAATTATATACATCCTTGTGATTTGATGATCTCAACTTCACACACAATAATAGTGAGTGTTTATATATATTAGTTAGTATTAGGTGTTCTATTTGCCGAAATTCCACAAACCTGTGTTTTTAGGTAAATTGTGGAACTGAATCTTAGAATCGAGTAGCTTGAATGGAGTTGGATTCGAATCTTGTTCAAAATATATCAAATCAAATGATTGGTGTTTGCCTTCAAATCATATAAC
>CM051391.1:1675558-1875558 GCA_028015245.1 Cardamine occulta | reverse complement strand
AGAAGGTTGATAAATGTATGTATACGATTATGAGAATGAATGTGTCTTTCGATTTGGTAGACCTTCAACAACCCACCTAATTGATGGTATCCATAGATTTCTTATCAGTTATAAATCATGTGAGGTCATGAGCTAATATATGGACAAAATAGTATTAACATTATTATTGTTTAATTTGGTTTTATTTTCCACTTTTTTTTATATATAAGGTTTGATTAGCAATTTTGTCCGGATAGACCAAGTATGTACATTTGTGATTGTGTAGGACATTCAAAGATCTCACACAGTTTTCTAATTAATGTATAGAAGTTGTTAAAACGCTAAATCAAATCTAATTAAACTAAATTAACAAAATAATTTAAAATATTTATGTGGATAATCCATAATTCCATGGCATGCACGCACGAAGTCATGTGCTGCCCCTACAATGGCAGCCACTTAAAAGCTACCAAATAATTTGAAAATGCTTAATTACAATTATAATTTAGCAGCCCCTTAACACATGCAATCGTTTCTTTTTGTAAAAATAAATGTTTAGAAACATATTTGTTGTTGTATGATGTTTGGAATGATTTTGCTTATTAATTAACAAAATGCTAAATCCGTCATTTCCACATTCTTCCAATATATCGTTGACAGCTTCTTATGAGTGCGACCACTTTGCGACATTGTGCCAATTCTAGTTTTGAACTATCGCATACTTGTTTTGTAGCTTTCAACAGATCGGCATATAAACTACAAATCAACTAGTTTAATGAATGAAAATGTAGATTCGAAATCATTTATCTTTACGAAATATAAAGAGTACTAATTCTGATAGTGTTAAATGATCATCATCCTTACTAGCTAGTCTTAATCCTTGTTGTTTCATTCATTCGCGTGGCTCGTCAAAATACTTAATGCCACAACCTTCAAAAATTGACCTTTGATCTAATAAAAAAAAATCATAATAATCACTTGATCAGCGGATAGAACAAAATGTTCTCAAAAGATTTAAATAAAAATAAAAAACGAACTATCAAAATCAAAGAAAAAAAACCACTAATTTTGCCATAGCCAGAATTCAAAATTTGATGGACCAGTCTAATCTTTATGTCATATCATTAGCTCTTGTCGTCGCCTTATAATCATATTATTTGGATCTTTCGAAATGTGAGAACAAAAATTTAAATTATTATGCTGGCAAATAAATGAAAATATGCAGTTCGACCTTTCTCGATCAAAGATCTTAACTTTTCAGTTTTCATGTATAATTCCAAACCAAAAAAAACTTTAGTTAAACTCATCCAGTCAGCATATTAAGTAAAGGATTATCCAAAAGAACATAACCACCATATTATCTATAAATCTCAATTAACTTATAAAGTTAACTCGAAGAGGAAGCATATGAGTAATGTGTAAAGATACTGGACTGCACAGACATTATCTCTACGACTAAATCTGACATATTTTTGTCTTCTCTATCTAATTTTCATTTTTATTCTTTAAAAACATACTTGCTCGAACCCTCACGCCACGTGCCACATGTTTGTCTTCATAGAATCATAATCCGCATTTCGAAGAATCCGAAGAGTTTGAAAATTCTGATTTAATTTTTATAATCGAACCACATTGTGGAAGGTTAAAGAGGAATCCACATTCAACATTTAATACTATAATTTAGAAAAGAAAGATTTAACATGCAAATGGAAAAACAAAAATCTCCGCGTCTTTAGTTAAATGAAATCTCATATGCATATGGTCGGTCACAGCGTTGACATTTTACTTTATCGTTTATCCCAATGAAACAAATGAAGATTATAGTATTATAGTAAAGAAAAATCTAACAGTTTGACCTTAAAAAATAAATTCGAAGGGGACGTAGCGAATTAGTGATTCAGTGATGATTTTCTTCGAGGCAAAAGAAGAATTATGAAAGATTTTCATGCATATGGAAACAAAAGCCATTTCAGACGCTATAAAGTCACCATTTTTTTTACCTTTTAATAATTGCTACAATTTAAAAAACATTAAAAAGTTATATATCGAAAAATAATCTCTCTCCAGTCTTTATCTTTATTTAATTTCTCCATCTTCCTTAGGACACCCAAAGTTCTTCGTCTTCTCTATAATTAGTTCGAGAAAAAAGAAAATAATTTTAAAGCTAAACTTTTTTCTCAGTACTGAAAATGGTGTTTGGTTGGAGAAAAGCTTTTTGCACTTCCGTTTCAAGTAATCAAGAAAAACCTCAACAATCATCTTCTGAACCTCCAATTCCATCTCCAAAATTCCGATCAAAGTTCGGATTTTTATCAAACTCTTCAACTCCTCGTCTCCGCACTCGCGGCGGAAGCGGTGGTGGAATTGGTTGCCGCTCAGCTGCTTCAACAGCAGCTACGATCCCATCTCTTCCAACTAGCCCTAAACTCCACTGTAGGACTACGAGCAATGCTACTCCAAGAAACAGTAACAGCTCAAGTCCTAAGTTTTTCTCTAATCCTTCTTCTCCTAAATCATCTTCTTCTTCTTCCTCTCACGTCGGCGTTTCTCTCCTCCGTGCTACGCTTCTTCTCAACAAGGTTTGGTTTAGTCACTTCTTAATTTGAAAATTTAGAGTTAATTAATTAATCTTAATCTAAAGTCTCTGTTCTTTGTTTTTGGGATGCAGAGTAATAGTAGCAGATGTGGTATTTGTTTACAGAGAGTTGACTCCGGTCAAAGCAATTCGACGGCGATTTTCACGGCGGAGTGTTCACATTCTTTTCACTTCTCTTGCGCCGTTAGAGTAGAAGACAAACGTTGTCCGTTTTGTTCCGCCGCGTGGAGTCACGCGCCGAAGATTGATTCACCGTTTGTGACTATCGGATCCGACCTGAATAGACGACCGGAGATCCGAGAAATCAAGACGGGGAAATCTCTGAGAGTTTACAACGACGACGAGTCGTTAGCTTATTCACCGGTTTCTCTTGCTCAGATCAACACTATACCGGAATCAGACGAAAACGACGACGTTGAAGATGACGACGAATTTCCCGGATTCTTCACTGATACGTCAGCTTTGACTGATCCGATTCCTTCAATTTCCGGGAATCTGGAGGTTAGATTGCAACCGGAATCCGCCGTTGTTGAAACCGGGAAAAGGAAAGAGACGCACGTCGTCGTGATGAAATTGAAGGCGTCTCAGTCTTCATCGTCGATTACGGATTCGATTATGGCGCGAAGACCGTCGATAGATCTGGTGACGGTTCTCGACTTGAGCAACGGCGGAGCTAATTTGCAAACGGTTAAGCACGCCATGAGATTAGTGATCTCTCTTCTCCGGGAAATGGATCGGCTATCAATCGTCGTTTTCTCCACGGGATCGAAACGATTGATGCCGTTACGGCGGATGACGGCGAAAGGAAGGCGATCGGCGCGGCGGATGGTTGACGGACTCGGCGGAATTGAAACCACCGGCGGCGTTGGAATGAGCGTTAACGACGCGTTGAAGAAAGCGGTTAAAGTCGTTGAAGATCGGCGGGAGAAGAATCCATCGGCGAGCATCTGTGTTTTATCGGACGGTCAGGATCAACCGGAAGCAGTTTTGAAAGCTAAATTATCGACCACGCGCGTACCGTTCGTCGTGTCAACCACGCGCTTTTCTCGTCCGGAGATCCCGGTTCATTCGGTTTGGATCGCTTCTCCAGGTGCGTTGCATTACGCGCCGCTTAGAGACGCGTTCACCGAGCGAATCGCGTCTTTGCTCAATGTGGCTCTCCATGACGTTAAGCTCAATATCGGTTTAGTCAATGGATCTCCGTTGACTGAGATTTCAGCGGTTTATTCTTTAACGGGTCGACCCGAGAGTTATACCGGTTCGGTTGTTTTAGTCGGCGATCTGTTCGCGGAGGAGGAGAGAGAGTTTCTCGTTGAGCTCAAAGTGCCGACTTCGTCGAGCGGGTCCCACCATGTAATGTCCGTACAGTCATCGATCGTTGACCCTAAGACACTTCAGCAAATGACGTGTCCCAAAGAAAAACGGTTTTTGATCCCACGGCCACAATCAATCCGATTTGTATCTCCAAGCATCGAACGGCTCAAGAACTTACACTTGGTGTGCCACGCTGTAGCTTATTCACGCCGGCTAATTGAGCGTGAAGATTTAGCTGGAGCTTATCAGGTTCTAACTACGGCTCGGTCCCATGCGTCTCAAGCTGATGGTAGTTTAAAGAGTTTAGAAGCTGAATTAGCTGAGCTCAGTCGGCTTAAATCAAGAAACGGTTTAGTAAACCGAGCCGAAGAAAAAACTGAGCAACTTACACCGACTTCGGCTTGGAGAGCCGCGGAGAAATTGGCGAAAGTGGCTATCATGAGGAAGCATTTAAATCGGGTCAGCGATATGCACGGCTTGGAAAACGCCAGATTTTAAGTTTTTTTTTTTTTTTTTTTTCAAAAATTCGATTCCAATAATTTTTGAATATAATATGGTATATAAACACATAAGTATATAACCAATAATTTAGTAAGGTATAGATAATAATAGAAGTATGATTTTTAGAAAGGGACCCCCCACTTGGTGCATGATAGCGACAAGCAGTAGCCGACGGGTGTGGCCTTTTGTAAGCAGAGTTTGGGACCCTACATGAGAATTAATTGGTCTTTTAGCTTTTATCTTCATCCTTTTTGTAATCTTCAGAAATTCCAAATTTAATGACTGGAAAGTGAAAATATATTGTCGATCAAATAAATGCACTCTGCTTTTTATATATTTTTATAATCAAAAGTGAGGTATAGTGGATTAGAGAGTGTGCTTGCAGTGCTGGACTTCAAAATCAAAAGTTAATTTCTACTTACTTTACATTATCATGCCGTTTAAGATTTTAGATATTTTACATCATTTCATATGAATGATCATGATTAGTCATGTGATCATCATTATTATAGCCTATTTTGTTATAGAAAACTCCAAAGGATACCAAAAAAATATTCCAGGTGGTTCTAAAAGGAAATATACAAACAAATTATTTATATATCTAACAAATTGCAAAAAATGCAATTATTTGTGAATTATTAAATGGATCAAATGATTAACTTTTGTCAAAGGTCCACTTCTCGATGTGATTCTAAATGGTCAGTAGCCGTAGAATATCGAACTAGTATGGTCAAATTGCACTCAAGTACTAATCCATCATTATCCTAATATGTAAAATCCAGAGGTACTTTATGTTCTGATAACCCATATTATAAAATTTAAAACACCATGTTATAAACTTTTCAGCTGAAATTTCCTTACCATGTAAATGTAAGCCCATTGAGATTAAGGGGAAAAGACTGTGTAAGCCTATTAATATATGGCTTTTAGGAATTTGATTTCTTTACCTTTCGTACCGGTCACACTACCTGACCGATGTATCAAGCGTCCTATGGGCTTGGCCCATTTCATGTAAGTTATGACTAACTAAGAAAGTTAAGCCTTTTGTAAACCTCTTTTCCTCAGTCACATCCTATATTACTGTTGGGCTTGGGCACTGTGTGTCATTTTTATTATCACATTCATAATCTTTTTTCATGTGTCAAAACAAAAGATATTCTGAAGAATAATGTGTTCATGATTTATTTCTATTTGTTATGATTTTAAATCGAATTTTCTAACTTTCATCCATTCAATTTTTAAAAAAATAATGGAGTATATAACTTTTTGTTTATATTTAGTTTATATGTTTTTCATGCAAATTAGGTAAGAGCATACGCGGCATATTGTATTTCTAGTATAATATATATATTATAAATTTTAAATATATTTGAAGATAAAAAGTAACTTTATTTTACTATACATATTTATAGTTTTGTAAATTTGGATTATTAGGAAATTAACAATATATTAATTTAATTATTATACATATGAAAAACGTAATTAAGTAATTTTAATTGATGGCAATTGTTAGTGCTTTACATATGAAATAAGACTAACCTAATAAAGAACTTACTGATAATATAATTATTTGAAAATTTTAAACTTGTAAAAAAATCTGAATTAATAAAATAAATATATACTCAAAAAATTATGGGGTTAATATATCAACACCAATTTTTTCTTTTAATATGTTGACGATATATGTTAAATATTATCTAGATAACTCTTAGTAGTAGTGAGTTAAAGAAAAAAATATTTTAATAGTAGTTTTTTTAAGAAAATGAAACAAAATATTATTTAATCACCGAATTCTCTTACAAAAATATTTTTATTAATCCTTTCCAAAAAGTCTGCTCAACTCTGAATCGTATAGTCGGTATAGATAAGCCATCTAACGTGGTTGTGATGTGCGATAAGCTGTCAAACATTGCCGTCCATTGAAAATCAAGAGTCCAGATTAGCATTCTGATACTTGGCTTTGTAAAAGGTTAATTATAATTAAATTTATCTAATTTCAAGTAAGCTTCCGTTAACTGTCCACGTTTGATTGACTTAAGTTATAAAAAAAAGTTTTAAATTCAAGGATATGATTTCTAGCATTCTTTATTGATGACTTGTGCTTTGCCACCAGCAATATATTATTTATAACAATCCATTTGTTACTTTTTGACGGTGGACTTTTAAAGAAAATTTTAATTTCTATTTAAAAAAAATAAATTATATAATGGTGCTATAATTTGACTTATAATCTAGTTTCCCGTTCAATAAATATTGTTGTATGACTTTATGCATATTTAGTACCCTGTACTGTACGGATAAGATTTTGGAAAACGACACTACAGTAGTTTCTTATTCTACATTTGAAATCCAAGCATATGATGGGATTGCATTAATTAGTTTACTAAAATTGAACTGATTTCTTAATTATTACAGACGTGAAGACGTGAATATATATGTGCACAAGTAAACTAATTAGTATGCTAAAATAATATTTGTAAATGTGTCTAAACCAACGTAATGTCTAGTCATCTAATTAATTATGATAGTGGACAAATCGTAGCATTTATCTGCATAATATTAAAAACTATCTTATCTACAAATTACAATCCACATTTGATAATCACCATTCAATTAAAGACAAAACACGATTGGATTACTGAGTCAAAGGAAGGAAACCTATAAAAGCGGGTTCTTATTGCTTCTCTTCTCCATCTCATCCATTAATCTCGGACTTGAGACAAATTTTGTTTTTCGTATTTATATATTCTCATTCTTCCAAAAGAAAGAAGAAGAGATTTCGGTACTTACATTTTCTTCATACGTCTCTTTAAATCTATATACGTGTATATTTATGTGTGTGTGTGTTAATTGTGTATTTTGATCTTAATCCCAAGTTAGCGGAAATGGCGGGAAACGGACACGAAAACACGGGTGGAGAATTCAGTTTCTCGGCTGCGGCTGCGCGTGAAGCACTTCCGAGAATCACGACGGAGAAGGGCGGGAAATCTCCGGCGTCGAGAGACGTGTGCCATGACGACACTGCTCCACGGGTCAATTTTCAGACCATAGACGAGCTTCACAGTCTCCAAAAGAAACGATCTGCTCCGACCACTCCTCTTAAAGATGGAGGCGCCGGTGGATTCATCGGAACCAGTGGCCCTACCACTCCTGTCGCCGGTGAGACAATGCTTCAATCCGTCAGGTATAAATATAATACATTTTGTTATTAATATAGCAATCTAGGTCAAAATATTGAAACTTTTTTAAAATATGAGGAATGGGAACATATATTTGCACGTTAGCAAAAAAAGAAAGAAAGTAGGATTCTATTAGACAAACCACATAAAAAAAAAATGATAATGAATGTATATAATTTGGTGGATAAATCGACAGTGCATCGTTGGCTTCGTTAACGAGAGAGACAGGACCTAAGTTAATTAGAGGAGATCCGACGTCGGCGGCGAAAGTAGCACACGTGCCACAAACTCCTACGTCACTTCCGGCTGCTGACGTCAGTGATAGCGCTTTGAAGTTCACTCACGTCCTTCACAACCTCTCTCCCGCCGGTAACACCCCCTAAAAACGTCATTTGCTATTGTTATATATGTTTATAACTAAAACATCATACGTATTATTTACTTATTGTAGAGTTGTACGAGCAGGCGATTAAATATGAGAAAGGATCGTTTGTGACATCGACCGGTGCAATTGCCACTTTGTCGGGAGCCAAAACCGGTCGGTCTCCTAAAGACAAACGTGTGGTTAAGGATGAGACCACTGCGTCCGAGCTTTGGTGGGGAAAGTGAGTCATCTCTTTCTTCCTACATTTTACATATGATACAAACTTTTTTATGGATTTAGTGTTCTTATAGACACACACATTTTTTTCCTTTCGAAAATTCAAGAAAATATTTTCTTGCAGAGGATCACCAAACATTGAAATGGATGAACAAACTTTTTTGGTGAACCGAGAGAGAGCTGTTGATTACTTAAACTCTTTGGACAAGGTAACTTAATATAGACATTCAAAATGATATTGTAGTATAACTATATAAACTATAAAAAAATCTATGTTATATTAATATTTTCAGGTGTTTGTGAATGATCAATACCTAAATTGGGACCCAGAGAACAGAATAAAAGTGAGAATAGTATCAGCAAGAGCTTATCATTCACTTTTCATGCACAACATGTGTATCCGTCCAACACCTGAGGAGTTAGAGAATTTCGGAACACCCGATTTCACGATCTACAACGCCGGAAAATTCCCATGTAACCGTTTCACTCATTACATGACATCATCGACGAGTGTGGACATAAATCTAGGAAGAAGAGAGATGGTGATTCTAGGAACACAATACGCTGGAGAGATGAAGAAAGGACTCTTTGGTGTAATGCATTATTTGATGCCTAAGAGAAAGATTTTGTCGCTTCACTCTGGTTGTAACATGGGCAAAGATGGAGATGTTGCTCTCTTTTTCGGTCTCTCTGGAACAGGAAAGACTACATTGTCCACTGATCATAACCGGTATTTGATCGGAGATGATGAACATTGTTGGAGTGACGCTGGAGTTTCGAATATCGAAGGTGGTTGCTACGCGAAATGTATTGATTTATCGAGGGAGAAAGAGCCTGATATCTGGAATGCTATCAAGTTCGGAACTGGTAAGTAAAACTTCACATTTTACATTTTCATCTCCAAAAATAACAACTTTTTCATATTGTAACATTTTCATATTTTGTTTGGTTTTGGGGACAGTTTTGGAGAATGTTGTGTTTGATGAGCATACAAGAGAAGTGGATTACACAGACAAATCAGTAACGGAGAACACACGTGCGGCTTATCCAATAGAGTATATTCCAAACTCGAAGATACCATGCGTGGGACCACATCCAAAGAACGTGATCCTATTGGCTTGTGATGCTTTTGGTGTGTTGCCGCCAATTAGCAAGCTTAATCTTGCTCAGACTATGTATCATTTCATCAGTGGCTACACTGCTCTCGTAAGTCTTGGTTTGGTTTGATACGGTTTGGTGTGGTTCGGTTCTCTTGTAATCAGACAAATCTATGATTTTTTTAAAGGTTGCGGGAACAGAGGAAGGAGTTAAGGAGCCTCGAGCAACATTCTCGGCTTGTTTTGGTGCTGCTTTCATTATGCTTCACCCAACCAAATACGCAGCTATGTTAGCCGAGAAAATGCAAGCTCAAGGAGCCACTGCTTGGCTTGTTAACACCGGCTGGTCTGGTGGAAGGTAAACTACTCATCTCTACTTCAAATTACAAGAGCAAAATAAAACAAAAAAGATTGAAACTTTTATATAAAATGTGTGTTCAGCTATGGAGCTGGAAGTCGAATAAAGTTGGCGTATACAAGGAAAATTATTGATGCAATACATTCGGGTAGTCTCTTGAATGCAACTTACAGAAAAACAGAGATTTTTGGATTGGAGATTCCAAATGAAGTTGAAGGAGTTCCTTCTGAGATTCTTGAACCTATGAATGCAGTAAGTTTAGAATATTAGAGACAAAATAAATAACACATTTTTTGTTTTAAAAATTGACAATTTGTTTTTGGTTATATGTGTGTTTTGGTGCAGTGGGAAGACAAAGAGGCTTATCAGGACACATTGTTGAAATTGGCTGGTTTGTTTAGAAACAATTTTGAGACATTCACAAGCCATACCATTGGTGATGATGGAAACTTGACTGAACAGATTCTTGCAGCTGGTCCTAACTTCTAAGTTATCGAAGATGATGAAAACAAAAACCTTGTGTCAAACCAACAATAAGACAACATTTTTTTTTCCTTCCCAAATTTCCCCCTTTTTTTAATGAGAAAATTCAGTAAGAATGGTCATTGTTAAATAAAACGAATAATAATGTCGAAAACAGACCCATTTGCTTGGTGTCCCATTGATTTATCTGTCTTGGTATTTCCAATTGAAATGAAGACAATTCTTTTTCTTTTTCCTTCCATGACAAAAAAACAAAACAGAAAGTGAACATGAGTAATAAAAATCCTGAATTCAGCAAGTAAATATGGTCAAATCTGAAGGGAATAAAGAACAAAATTTTATTCCAAAAAATAGGTTATATGTACACAAAAAGAAACTAAGAATCTAAGGAAAATAAATTGAATCAAATGAATTGTTGTTGAATTAAACAATGGAGAACTAATAATTATTTGGTTGTGTGGAAGAAACAATGATAAATGTCTTCAAAAATTAGACAGGAGAAGAGCTGTTTTCTGCTTTGCTTTCAATTTGCTCTTCTTCGACTTCATCAACTTCATTAGACCGATCTACACTATTCATAAATATTCCTACAAACAAATAAAATTACTTAAGATAAAATATATATACAAAAAGATTACGAGATGAACTAAAAACTAAAAATTTGAGTCCTTACCAATTCCCCATATAATAGCTGCGAGAAAGAGGATTGAAGTAATGATAAGAGTTGATGTTCTCCAATTTTTTAGACGATCCTGCAAAAAAAAAAAAACAATGATAAGAGTTAAATAAATCTAAATTGTGAAAAAGAAAATTGAAAAATCTTTGTTTGGTCCATTAGTTGTTTACTAAATGCAAACCTGCATTTTTCCATAAAGTGGAGAAGAAGGCACATCGCCTAAGATATGGATCAAAACAGTTGAAGTAGCCATTGACAATGGTCTCAAGTTTGGTCTAACGCAATGGAGACACACAAAGTTAACTGGAGCCTGCAGAAGAAAGCAAATGTTTGTTCGGATCAAACATGTCGAAAGGAAAAAAAACAGAGATTAGCTTTGTTTTAAAACTCTTAAAGATTTGATTATATTACCTGTGGTGCAAAGATTAGAATTTCTCCCACTGCGAATAAAGCGATGAAGGCATACATATTCTTCATCAAGAAAGCAGTGAAACAAAACGCTGCCCCGACCAAAGTTGATGCAGCTAGTAACTGTATATGAGATCAATTAAGAGATTGTCAGAAAACAAAGGATCATTCACTGTAATTAAAAAGGTGTTTTGTAAATTTTGTTTTTACCTTGAAGGTGTTGGGAAGTGTAGCGGTTATGCGATCAAGTACATAGCTTCCGCCTAATGTTCCAATGATCCCGCAGACGATTGTAAGTCCTCCAAAAATCATGTCTGCGTTTTTCATTTGGTAGATACCAAAACCGGCTTTTGGTCCCCAATATGAATAAGCACCAATCACAAAGTTGTAGGTGATGTAACCAAGAACATTTACGATAAATACTTTCTCGCAGAAAAGAGCCTTCAAGTCTTTTCCAAATACGACAAACAGGTTCTTGGATCTGCCCCAAAGAAAATAGAGAATGTTAGTATATATATAGTTGTGTTTTGTATAAAACAGAACAATGAAGAGACTCACTTGGGGGTTTCGGTTCTAATTTGTGAAGCAGAAGCTTCTGTAGGAGCCACCGTTTCAATAGATGTAGAGGGTTTCTTCAAATCTTTATTAGTAAAACCTATACGCAAAGAAAATGAACATTTTTAATCTAGCTCAACTTTTAGAAGGGGTTATGCAATAGAGATTAAAGCATATTGTTTTACCTTTTAGCTGCTGTGGTGGTTTGATACAGAAGGACAAAACAACAAAGACAGCCATTGCCATTGCCTCTATGTAAAACGCCCAACGCCATCCCAAATGGTTTCCAACCTGAACATGGTAAGCAAATAGAATAAACATATATTTCCTAAGATGCAGAAAAACTTGTAACCAGAAAGAGTCAAAGCATATAAACTTACATATCCACCAAACACGTAGCCTAGAGCAACTCCTGCTGGTATACACATGTAGAACAGTCCAAGCCAGAAATTTTTCTGAAAAGATACACAAAAATACTCAATTAGTTAAGTAAGAGTAAAACTAGACCAAGTTTAAGTAACAGAACTGAAAACTAACCCTTGCAACAGGAGCACTATCATCAACATACGGTGCTGCAAGACTAATAAAAGAAGCCTCACCAACCCCAACAAACCTATAGGTAAGTTAAGAAAAGAAAAGACTGTTAGTTCATATACAGAAACCGAATTGAAAAAGGCGACAAATGGGTAATAAGCAATAAAATACTCACATTCGGAAAAGAGCAATCATCCAGAAGTTGTAGGAAAATCCACAACCAATAACAGCAAGAGTCCAAACAGTTAATCCAACACCGATCAGTTTAAAAGGATTGAATCTACAAAGCAATAAACAAAGATAATCAAAACAATGACTTTTAAGTGCAAATACATGATTCTGTTAAGAAAAATTGAACCTTTTTGATAATCCAGCGAATATTGGAGAAGCGATAAGAAGTCCAACCATAAACGCAGATGACAAAAGACCATCTTGAAAGTTAGTTAAGTTAAACTCTCCCCTGTTTTCAAGAAAAAAATAACCAAAAGTTTAAGTCTTTACTCATAAAACTCAAAAACATAAGCGAATCTAATATTAGGAAAACAAAAATCTTACTGAATTCCAGTTCCTGCTGAACAAAGACCTTTGGCATCACATGTTCTTAAGCTTCCATTAACACCATTACTCGCGATCACTCCTCGATCCACATAATTTATCAAGTTAATGATACATAAGATTGTAACAAATCTACAAAAAAATAAAAAGCAGTCAAGAGTTAGAATCTCCAGTAATAGAAACTGGAATCAAACCCACAAATCTAAGACAAAATCAAATTTTGTTGTTTACCTACTTATCTAAAACATGACACCACCCTAAAAAGTTATTCACATCACGAAATTATTGCCTTACTTTTTACAAATCTAAATTCACACAATTCCTAGAAATCATTATCGTCATCATCGTCATCAATAACCCATAAAAAAAAATTTACCTTCCAGGAGTCATAAAACGTTTTTTAATCGGCGGAGGCGGCGTGGACGTCGACGTGGAAGCTTCTTCTCTAGCCGGAGAATCTCTCTGGCCAACTTTCGTCATTATCGATCTCTCTGTTAGATTCAATTCCACACTCTGTCTTTCTTTCTTTTTACTAAAGAAGGAATTTTTCTAAGATTATATACATATATGTATGTAGCTCTCTGTGAATCCGATTCCTGTTTTGATTTGGGTATATTCTCACTTACTGGGATTTCAAACTCGATTTATCCGAATTTCATTTTTATTTATCACTTTTGAAAAATAAATAAATCAAAGCAAATATCTTCTTATTAGTTACGCTTTTTTTTTTTAATTAAACAGAAACAGAACTGTGGAAAAAACAGGTGTTATTTCCTTTTTTTACTTAATATAAAAGCTATTTTTAATACACTCAAGAGTCAAACATACAACTAATTTGACAATTAATGGCAGATAAGAACGTGTGGGATAAATACTTTTAGAATTTGAGATTTATAATTTCCTAGTTTTTATTTGGCCTCTATTATATGACATGGACACTATAGTTTATTCCTTTACACTAATATATACTGTTACCATTTAATAAATATGTTCTTTAAAAAATATATTTGTAAAATTTTTGAAGTGATTTTCAACAACTAATATCTAATTTACCATTCGCCTAAAAGGCTAAAACTAAGAAAACTGAATTGAAGTTAAATACATTTTTACCGGGTAGTTAAATAATAATGTACTTTTTTTTTTTGTCGACCAGAGTCCTTTTCATTAAGGCCTTAAAGGCCCAAAGATACAAATAAAGATAATACAAACGACAATAGAAGAAATTAAAACCCAAAAAGGCCCAACTTAAGACACAACCTATCTCCACCACGTGGTAGACACGTGTTAACCTAGAAGAAATAATAATGTACTAATAGGGACATATGAATACGTTTTTGAATTTTTTTTTTGTGTGAAAAATTATAATATGTTCATAATCTTGTTAAGTTTTAGAGGTTCTTAATGGAAGTATATGCAGAGACGTGAACGTCACAACACAAGTCTTTCTCCATTGAATTATCCATTCCAAAGGGAGCAAAAAACAACTTGTCCCTATAAGGCGAAGAAGATTATGCAATTATTATCACCGTGATCGTGATCCATATATTAAGATAGCTTTAAGAGAAAAAAAAAATATAGCTTACTTATGAATAGCTAGAGTTGATTCGAGACCAGGGATTGAGCGATGTAGTGTCCTTCCTTCTGACATTATTATAACTTTGTTTGAGTAGACAATGCCACCCTAAGTAAGAACAAAGTAAAGGAGTGTGAGAACAAGAATGCAAAACTTAGAGATCTTTCTTGGGTATTTTGCCTTCCACTTACCTTCAAAATATTAACAACATGTGGTTTTGTGTTATCTTGTAAGCGATCTAGACGGTGAAGAGCAGCTGAATCTAGTCCACATATCTCCAATTTTTCAGGAGGCACAAGACCCTAAAACACACATAGAAGATGATATGAAGTTCTTTATCAATTTTGCCAATGTAGAATGTATGAATGCAAAGTGCCTTGCCTTCGAGTCAAAGTCTTGGCATGTCAAGAGTATTCTAGTACCTTCAAGTCCCTACAAAATCGTAAAGAGATGACATAAGAAAACAACGGCGTTATGTTTTTTAAACGAGATCTGAAGATTGAAGCGATTTTTCTATACCTGATTAACAAAAACATCCCAAAACAACGGTCCAACTATTGCAGTTTGCCAGTTGTGAATGTGTAACACATCAGGCTGCTTTCCAGATTTTGCAATGTAATCCAATGAAGCACGAGAGAAGTAGGCAAATCTGATTTTATTAAGACATACAAAAAAAAAGCCTCATAAACTAATCAAACCAGTCTGAAAGCAAATGTAGATTCAAGCTCAACCATATCAAGTTGAAGTACTGACCTATCAAAATCATCTGGATAGCCATATACTTCATCCCGGCTAAACATTGAAGAGTAATACACTGGTTGAATAAGTGTCACTCCTATTCCAGAGACAACTCTGCACAAACAAGGTAATGCTTGCCTTGTATTGAAGAAGAAAATGGACTGTTTTTGCCTATTGTTAAACTCCAACATGTCACTCACCCATTCCATATTCGGTTTGCATGCAGCTGACCATTATAATAAGAATATGCATCAGCTTCGATTTCCCGAAGCCCTTCAATTTCGTCCATATCAAGTGTAGAATATCTATTAATGAGTATAGTATTATCAATAGGATGCTACTTTCACAATTGAAGTTTGGTGGTTATATAAAGTATGTATTTGACTCATACTTTGGCAATATAACTTCAACCAAGTAGCCTTCCCCTTGGAGTGAACAAGACAGTTCTCTAATATATGAAGCCAAAGGTCCAACAGAAACTAATGGAGCCATTTCGGTGCAAATATGAATCACGTGGAAACCATTCCTGGAATCAAATGCAAAATTTTCATTATCTGACATAAAAGTTTGAAAATCAATCAAGAACAGACTAGAATTTTCACCTTTTGGTTTTATTTGGGAACCGTCTAAGTGCTGCTAGAATTTCGGCATCTCCTTGTTGCAGAATATCAAGAGGAAACACAGAGATGTTTGCTTGATGCTCCTTAACAAATTTTCTCATGGATGAAGCCTCATCAATGTCAATTAATCCATTGATCACCATAGAATCAATTCGGAGAAGCAATTCCCATAATACAGACGACTTATCTGCTTATAGACATTGGTAAAGATAACTTCAAAACGACAATAATCTCACTTTAAATATCTCAAAAACTGAACTTGCAGAAAAAAAAAAAAAAAAAAACCTTTCTTGATTACAATATGAGCTTCTTCCTCTAATTGGTTTATCCTCTCTAGTAATTCATCTTTCTCCTTCTTAAGCTTCTCTAACTCCTCAACTGCAGCTAGGCGTTGCTTGTTTATGAAAAGAATATCTAAATACACAACAAAGACGATACAATACAGTGGGTGAGTTAGCTTTTTCAGAATATGAAACACAAAACAGATTGGATCTAAAGTTTTTTACTTTGTTGAGCTTCTCTAAAGAGGTTCCATATGTCCTTTTGTTTTGGTTCTTTTGTAACAGAAGATAGTCCAAGATTTTCCTGTAAACTTAAAAACCAGTTACATTCTGCAAGCTAATCAGAGAAGATTAGAACATACTTCAAAACCAAAGAATAAGACCTGAGAATTCTCAAACTTTTCATGCCCATCTGATCTGAAAATACAAAATTCAGTTCAATTAGACAGAAAGAAATCGATTTTTAACAGATTTCTAACTAGATTGTGTCTTTTCATGAGATTCTCAGCTTTCTAAAGCAAAAAAAAAGTACCAAATTTCTGAATAAATCAACATTTCTAATCAGAAAGCATATAACTTGATTGTAATAATTCAATATTCTCAATAAAAATAAAGAAGCTTTAGATATAAACCTGATACAGTGAAGCGCATAAGCCTTTTGATGTTTAGTGTTCAGTAATTGGAATGTTGAGGACGAGCCGTACAGCGGCAGATTCCATATTACCGGCAGATTCGCCGCTGCTAGCATCGTTAAGTTTGAATCGCCGGTTACAAAAAAATAATGGAGCACTCTTTGACATATGAAAATTCGAAGATACCCCAGACTATCCCTTATTTTCATTATTCACCTCAATATTATCATTACTTTTAGAATTTACCGCAAGATGATGGGCTTGGTGTTAAAAAAAAGATAGTTGGGCTTTTAGATATTTTGATCCTCAACGGTAACAAAGCAACCCAAATATGCCAGCTGTAATAAAATTATTCGTTGGTTGTAATCAATTCCGTAACACTGTTATGAATATAACCGTTAATCTCTCATATAAAAGGAAATATAGAAAGTTGAAAAAACATAAAAGAAAATACGAAAAAAAGGAAAACATATTGGGTTCCGTGTAAGTACAATAATATTATGGGCTGTGATAATGACGAAGGTATCTTCTTCTTCCCTCGAACGATAGTGGAGCTCGTCGGATCTGGAGGGCTTTTGCTTTTTCAGAAAGACGGTAGTTATGCGCTGTACAACCCGAAAGAAGGCAAGATCGAAAGGAACCTGGGAGACTTATCAGGATCTCGATTGCTGGCAAACTCGGGTAATTGTGTGTTGCTTTTGGATTCTGGATCCAATTTATATATCAAAGATGTGTTAAGCGAGAAAACGATCTCTCTTCCGTCTCTGGATTCGATTATGCCATGTACTAGTAGTGTGAAGCGTGTGGGAGATAGAGGATTTGTAAGGAAAGATAGTGACTGTACATTCACAGGGTTACTTGTGATGATGTGAAGGGCCTTTTGTGGGTCTCCGAGAGTGGAAAAGAGTACGTTGTTGTGTGGTTGTTCGTCCGCCCTGGCCATCCTTATATAAGCTTTTATAGGAAAGGGGATTTTCATTACACTGACATTTCTCTATTTTTCTGAGACTCCCACTGGTTGGATGGCTTATCCTTTATGGTAGTAAAGGGTTACCGTCTTTATATCTCAACAAATCGTCGTTATGTTCGAATCCTTGATCTCTCTGGAGAGCAAGGTACCTTCAAAGACATTACCGGGTTTAAACCATTCTCAATGCTTTCTGATTATGACCTTTGGGATTCTAGCATTGCGGTTACAACATCAGGAGAGCTTTTGTTGGTTGAGAGTGATCCATGCGATAGGAGCTGCTTCTGCGTCTACAAGAACAATCCTGATATAGAAGATCCATTTTCCTCTAGCTACTCACTTCTTGACGTTGATTCTCTTGGTGGTGAGAGGTCTTGCTTCTTGACTTAGGTATCACTGTGCCTGCTAACCCTACCCTTGGTATCGAACCAGACTCCATCTACTTCACCCGTCACTAGCGTCCCTTCCAATGCACACCTCGTGACCTTGACATCTGTGTCTTCAATCTTGCAACCTAGACCCTCCAACGCTTTCCTCATCTTAGCGACATGAATCTCATGGATGATCGCTGGTTTCTCCCTCGGAATTAATTCTTGCTTTTTTTCGTTTCATTTATGTTCTCAATAAAAATTAACCTTCTACTAACAAAAATTAATAATTTATGCTTGTGTTTACTTTTGTTGCTGTCAACGGAGAAATCATACAGAACGTGCCAAATGCAGATGCTTCACAAAACTCACCACTTATACTGATATTGTTCGTATAGAGCTTATGCATTTTACATATTGTTGCTATCTTAGCATTAAAAACCATATCATCAGTTATGTTTATATGTAACAAAAATCTTTGAGATGGTTCAGTAGATTTAAGTATGCAATTTCCAATATGAAAAGGTATGAAACTGTCATCTATCCCTCTCCCGGAAGATGGAGAAGGAAGGAGTCAGAGCAGATGTTGTTGGCAACAAACTGAAGACCAGTGATCCTTTTGCTTGAACTTTTCTTCTTCCCATGTAAGTTGATTTCTCCAAAGTCACTGAGTAATTCACAGGTAAGCAATACGCATCCTTTACTTCACGTGGAGCAGGTGGCTCCTTCGTGGTCATATTCTTGAAAAAGGGAGGTTCATGAATGTATGTTGAGTTTGAATCCCAAGAATAGAGTGCCGAACTTAGTGGCACAAAATCTCTCTTTGGCATTGTCTCGTAAAAAAATTCAGTAACTTGTTCATTGCTTGGCCATATGTCTCTTAAGTATACATGTTTTTCCATCTTTGTTTGTTCCCATGACTGGTTCTTTCTCGAAGTCAATATTAACCTGAAAGCATAAGATACAAGCATGATAAAAAGAGACAAATCAATACATAAGATAGATTTCAAAGAAAATGCCCTTGTTCAGTGAGATGACTAAGTAAAACCGTTCCACAAATCTCTGGTTTTTTATTCAACAACGAAAGCATTACAGATTCTTTTCAGGTTTTCATTGAGCGGCCTTTCTTGGTACAAAGATGCTTTAGTTAAGGGCTGGTGGGACCCACTTTCAAATGCACATGCGGAACAAAAATTAAAACTTGATTGAGCAATTCTAGACGGTTTACAAAACATTCTCTATGATGATGAAATAGTCATTTTGTAAATGTTTAGTTATGAATCCATTTATAAGAAAACAAATCCATTATTAAGTTTGAGGTACGATATATATTTCAAAAAATACCATATAATTATAAAATTAACAAAAAAAAATCAAATAACACATTAATAGATTAAAATAAATAAAAGCATCATAAAATAAATAAACCATAAATCCACAAACCATAAAATCATAAAACTAAAATTTTTTTATTTATTTAAAAAACACTTGAATCTTTTTTTATTTCATCTTTCGAGATACGATTTCTATGTTTTGAGCCAGACAACTTTTAAAAAATTAAAAAAAATGATTGATGCTTTTATAAATATATAAAGAGGAAGAAAAAAGATCTATGGATATTATGTTTTATTGGTAGATCTATGGATAACCCAAAATTTAAATGGTTTGATCGACTAAACCCACATATCTATTAAGGTTTATTCACCAAAACTCATTTGTAGATATGGGTTTAAAAGTTCAACCCAAATTCATTAAAATAATAGATAAACCCGATTAATCTATGAGTTTTGAACCATTTTGACGTCCTTATATAATAAAAAGATATTCTTTTGAAAAAGAAAAAAAAAATTCACCGAAGACCTAAATCGAGAGATCGATTTCTCCTGAGTGTAGCTGTCTCGGTCAAGCTCTTACTTCTCTCAGAAAAAACGTTGCGAATAAGAGAAAGTCTTGCTTGTTTCTAATTGTTTTTTCTGGCTCTGTGTTGTAGGAGCTTTTTGATCAAATATGGCGTTTTGTCTTGCTCCCGAACACGAGACCAGATTTCTCCAAGGGCAGAGGCAGTATTGGTGTCAAGTGAGAGAATCAGATGGTTTCGATATCGATCATATCCATTTGCCACAAGGTGCTCCTGGACTGATGGCCTTCTACTGTGACCGCGAGGACTATCCCCTATTCTGTCCAAATCAAGCGTTATGCTAGGTTTGGGCTTTCATCGTTACAATCTGTTCCACGTAAGAATCTAGTCTTGTTGGTATTTTTGTTTATCAACAATATATATATCTCTGTCTGTTCAATGTTCAATTTCTTTCTTGATTTTGATATTTCAAGGGACTAATTTCCAGCTCCACCATCTAAAGAAATTCAACATGACTATGAATTGTCTGGCCTCTTATTACATCACTTTGGCAACTACCACTCCGGACGTGAACTTTCAGGTTAGAGTTAATGAAAGTAGACGTGACCGTTTGAATGTGACGTGTGTGATTGCTAGGGTTCAAGGTACCTCAAGTGAGCCCCTCCTCAACCTTCAAGGTTGCGAACCGGTGGATGTATTACCTGATTGGCCGTCAGATTTCAGTGATACAAACGATTTGACGAGGTAAGGTTAAGACACGGGAGTTTCAGCTTTGCAATTAAGTTATCAGTTTTGCAATTAAGTTTTATTCCTCTTGAAGATAAACGAATCAGAGTTGGAGTCCAATGATTGGATTCGTCTATATTTGGAACTTGCGCTTTTTACAGATGATAGGGATATTTCTGAGGTAAGTTTTTTTTTTTTTACATACCATTATCAAAACAGTTAACACGTGTACTAACAGTTAATTTTGCTGCAGAGCGAACTGTCCCAGCTGCAGATTATTAAAGTGGCAGTAGAAACTATTGAAGAAAACGAGACACACCAACCCAAAAAAGTATAAATGTCTACATAGTGTTTAAGGGCTTGCCCTTGGCTACGATTGGTGAGGATGGTGTTCATGTTGAACGCAAGTTGATCGTTAGAAGAATCGTCCATGAGCATACTGGATATTTTACCCTCCTAGGTGGTTATGGCTTTTCCATTGGAGAAGTAGCTAAGTCCCGTTATATAACTCGCTCAAGCTCAAGTTCAAGCGTTGCTATCAACGACCGTCCACAACAGAGATTCAGCTTTTTCAATTGGAGCAAATCAGGGTCGGTTCTGACATTGCATAGGTCCGGCGGTTCTGAGATATCATGGGACCTAGACGAAACAGAAAGGAGCCATCGCTGACCCTGGAGCATATGGAAAGTTGAAGTTACCATTTTAGCTAGCATAGCATCTATAACATTCATGTATGGTCTCATAGGATGAGGCTTAGACATCTGAGTTGAAGTCGCTTGAGCAACCTAGCAAGGCAATAGTTATCAAGTGATACAGTCTGGATACAATTTAGCTTAGTGGAATATTTTCCCTACATCTTAAATAGCACCAATGAGGATGTCATGTATTACGAATGAGTTCTTAATCAAGTTTGAAGCAGAGAGGGTATATCTAAGCCGATGAGAACAAAAACTTGTTTAACCCAAATAATTAATACTTACTACAATCGCATTTGAAAGTTCTTGATGGGCATATTATCAAGCTTCACAGCAATTTTGTGCGAGAGAACTTTTTGGCGGGTGGTCCAATCTGCATTCCTTCCAAAACCAAGAAGACATGCACCAGTGACCAGCCCACAAGTATTTGAACATGCCATAGCATAACCCAGAATGCTTCCTTTCCTGTTAAAACATCCAAGAACGCCTCAGTCAAATAGTCCAGGAACAACCATATATTTATGGATGATGAACAATTGAGTAGCAACACTCAGCAGTTGTGTCGCGCCTTTTTCCATAGTAGAGACGCAGAGGAGAAATAAGATTTAATGAAATCGAAATAGTAAACTGGTAGATGACAAAAACAAACAAAAATAGTAAATGAAATAAAACCATAGGACCATAAGGTCAGATTAGTAGAAATTTTGGTGGAATTCTCTAACATATGTAAAATTCGAAGATACCCCATACTATTACTAATTTTCACTATTCACCTCAATATTTATCATTACTTTTAGAATTTACCGCGGGACTTCTAAATGACAAATTAAAGCCCAATAAATATCTTAAAGGGACTTTTCAGTATTTGAAAACTCGGAGTTACCCCTATATTATTGTTATTTTCAACATGCACCCCATAATTTATAAATGAGTGAAAGAAAATCTCAGGAGTTTTCGATGTGTGGCTTAGATTATAATAACACTACTCTGGCCAAAAACCCTTTGGCGCCGATCCAATCTGCAGAGATTTCATAATATTCCGATTTGAATTCCGAACAAAGATCAAACCTTTTCCCGACACTCATGGCAGAGGAAGTTAAAGGAAAATGCTTTACACCTTACATTCTCTCCCAAACCCTAAATTCCCACGATCGACCCGTCTCTTCCGTCAAATTCTCCTCCGACGGTCGCCTCTTAGCCTCCGCCTCCGCACTTACGCAATCAACATTGCTCAAGAAGATTCTTCCATCGCCAATCCCGTTCGCAATTCACCGGCCACGATAATGGCGTATCAGACATCGCCTTCTCCTCCGACTCGAGGTTCATCGTCTCAGCTTCCGATGACAAAACCCTAAAGCTATGGGACTGGTTCACTGATCAAAATGCTAATTGGTCACTCTAGCTACGTTTTCTGTGTCAATTTCAATCCTTCATCGAACATGATCGTCTCTGGTTCTTTCGACGAGACTGTTCGGATCTGGGATGTTAAATCTGGGGAATGCTGTCTTTGATTGTGTCTAGTAGCTATGATGGGTTGTGTCGTATTTGGGATTCTGGAACAGGGCATTGTGTGAAAACGCTAATTGACGATGAGAATCCTCCTGTTTCCTTCGTTAAATTATCTCCCAATGGCAAATTCATTCTCGTTGGCACACTTGACAAGTAGGCTGGTAAGTCTCAAAGACTCGAGCTTTTACAATTTTAAGTTAACTTCGATTCTGCTTTGCTTCTTGTTGAATTCTTATGTTGGAGAATCGAATCAGAACGATATTGAGAAGGAATTGTTTTTCTGTTACTATATAGTTTGTTAGCTTTAGATGGAGTTAAGGAAGAGTCATTAAGATGTAGGATGTAGCAGAACCCATCAATGCCTCCCTAGTTTAATTTTGGGTCAATAGTGAGACTTAGAATTTAGCTTAGCTTAAAAAGATACTTCTTTTGGGTATTTGAGATTAATGTGAATCATGTTTATAAAACTTAGGTTGTTAGAATTGTGTTTTAGCTTCCTTGATTTCATCGAATTTTTAAGATCATTCACTAATTTCTCTTTGATGTTCAATATACAGAGGCTGTGGAACCTTTCTACAGCTAAGTTCCTGAAAACATACACTGGACACACAAACTACCAATACTGCGTTTCCTCTGCATTCTCTGTCACAAATGGGAAGCGGATCCGAGGACAACTGTGTATACATCTGGGACTTGAATTCCAGGAAAATGCTTCAGAAACTACAAGGTCATACCAAAACTGTCACAAGCGTGGCATCCCACCCAACTGAGAACTTGATTGCATCAGGCTCACTCGACAAATCAATAAGGATTTGGACTCTGAAGATAGAATGAACAACCAATAAACTCTTTTTTAGAACCCATCCGTATAGAGAGAGGTACATTCATCAATGATCTATCATCTTGTTCTTGTTAATGTAATTCTGTTTTCATTGATTCTAGCTTTCGTTAGTTTGTCTAGTGATGTAGAAAGTGTGAGACACTTGTAAAAGAGGCACAAGCTTAATCTGACACCATTAGGTTCAACTAAATTCTGCAAATGGAAGAGGACTTGAAATGTTCAGAACATGTATTGCTCAATCTGACACCATTATGTGTGACTAAATCCAACAGAAAATGTTTTCACAATACAAAATGCATATTTGAGTTAAAAATACGATTATATAACAACGTAGGTCGTAGAGATAAGTTACGGGGATCGTGTCATTGGACCATGTTTGTTTATGTCCGTGATGGTCGGACTCAGAAACAGAGTGGTGATGTGAAGATGACAAGTTTATGGTCCCATTTTCACTTTAATTGGGTCGTGTATCACCTTTCAAATGGACCACTAGAAAAAATGAAGATAAAAAGAAGTTTCTTTTTCTAATATCAATTTCAAAACCAAAAGGAAAAAATATGACTTTGTGTTGAGAACTTTGTCTTGGTTTTTTTCTTCTTCTATATCATGCGTCGCTTTCATAGCATGTTCTCTCTAGTATTACATGATTTTCAAGACAAGCAAGACATAATAAAACTTTCAAATTCCTAAATTTGCTAAAATAAACTATGGTTGTTGAGCTTTTATTCTTCCGATTACGCTTGGTTCAAACGACTGAAACAAAAAAAAAATATACATGAAATAATAATCAATATTTTTTTATCTTTAGAAATAAATTTCACATAGCTACAATATTATCTAAATAAAATATGTATGAAAGTGGTATAGTCATTCCATTCATCTACGTATATTACTAATCATAATTATCTTTTTGGTGAGTAAGGATTTGAATCAAGATTGTGTTGGTAATAAGAATCCTTATAGAGAAGTGCATTTAAGGAGACAAAAAGGAACACAACACGAGACGATGCGGTAGAGAATAGTAAACAAGACCAAAAATAAACTAAAGCTTGGTTAATGGATAGAACGTGATTCCACGGCAATAACTTTGCTTTTTTGGCTTTGGATTCTTCTCTCTTTTGACTCTTAACCCAATGCTTCATCTCAATCCATTTTGCTAATTTACTTAACTTTCAATTTTCAAGGCAATTTTTTTTTTTTTATAAGTTTTGGAAATGGGGAAGAGAGTAGGTAAGCAACAAGTGTGAAATCAATAAACGAATCTCCTTAAGCATCTACTTCCCACCACTACTTTCATAAAGTTCCTTACATAAAGTTTCCTTCACACGTGCTTACGAAATCAGATTGCAAATAACACTATAGTTTTTTTAGCTCAATAATTTTCCGAATCTTTATTGTTAATTTGAGGTTTATTTTAGAAATCTATCGACGTTTGATATGATAATGCATATAAAAAAAAAAGATCTCATTATCCTCATTTCTCCCTATCCAAGTCTAAAAAGAAGATTACAAAAGAATATGTTGGAATCCATATTTAAATAGCGATTCATTTTTCATGAAATAGTATTTAATTTGAGACGTGTTTAAATATTTTAACTGTTGAAGAATCCAGAAATCATTATAGATAAATCAGTGACAGTGAACTGTAGCAACTGGCAAAGTAAACCTAACTAGCTAGATCACTGTCTCACCCTTCATACTTAAAATTACGATCATGCCCCTAGTCTCCTCTCTTCGGACGGCTATATTAATGACAACGAATAAGAGGGTGTTTTCGTCGTTTCGTATTTATCACAAAAACCGACAATTTCTGCTGGGTTTGGACTCGAAGGGTGATTTGGCCACGTTTCAAGGCAACGTAACGAGCAGTCCATTCAATTTGTGGCAATCATGTAATTACGTATATGTTTCATGGTCAAGAATGTATTTCGGTTTCAGTCAAACCAATAATTGACCAAAACTTTCGGTTAAATTTCCTACCACAAAGCAAAATTATTACTTTTTTTTATAATAATTATCAATCATTTGCATTCTCCTTTCTTTTTCTTACACTTTGTAGCTTTTGTAATTTTCATTCTTTTGTATAATGTAATTTTCATCTTTTCCTCCTCTCGTTGTCTCTACATATTTTTGCTCCTCGTTTTTCCAAAAATAATAATATTATTATGTGTAGAGATTAATTTTGCTACATGATCTAATTTCGTTTATATATAGCTATTACGAGGGAAAAAAACACGATATAGCTAAACCTACTGCAAAAAAAAATTCTTTACCAAATCAACTAAAATATGATTCATTGTTAATGCATAAAGGCACAATTACAAAAAAAACCAACAACATAATAATTGACGATTTAATTTACAGACACATGGGCCCAAAATTTACGGCCCAATCACAATAAACCCGGTCTTTTAAGAGGCGGGTCCCATGACGGTAAACCTTTTGACTCACCATTGGATGCGCTTGGAATGATCTGGACCGTTAATTTGTTTGATTATTGGGTTTTTTTCGCTTTAAAGCATCATTAACTTACGTATGGGATTTGTTTACTGATAACTATCTCTTTTTAGCTTTTGTCGCGTTCCGAAAAAAAACTATAGGCTAAAGAATATGACCTGACCTTTTTTGTATTTTTATGAGGGATTTTAGTTAAACTCTTTTTACTCATTTTGTTTGGATGGTTGTGTGGGGCTGGCTGTAAAAAACGAAGATGAAGTAATTACTCTGTTTATTTACATTATCAATTACAGTTAAACATGTGCGTATTCAATATAGAAAACAGATAATTATTATAAAAACATATAAAAATATGTAGCCGGATGAAATGAGAAATTTAAGGAATTTTGTCAAGACTTGAGAACATCACCTTTCAAATGTTCCAAGAACAACATGGCTCCAAAACAAAATAAATGAACCTTCTCTAATAATAGTATTCTCCATCGTACAAAGTTATACATAGTATTTTAGTCAAATACTCAAATCATAATGGTTGGAATCTGAATTATTTCCCCTTATATGCTAGATTACAAATTATAAAATATATACATTATAATCAAAATTACAGTTTCTAACATTTAATATTATTTTTTACTATTTTTGTTTTGTTTGCGGTCTATTATTTCACTGTTTTACCAAGTTAGCACTTGTATTGTATCTATTGATTTGTGTAATTTGTGTTTTAACTTTTTCAGTTTTGAAACGAGAGTAATGTGATAAAAAATCACAAATCTGACGTGGCAGGTTTCGTCTTGTGTACACACCTTAAGTTACAAAAGTAAACAAAGAATTTTCAAAAATAAAGTAATACTACTATCGAATATAAAATAAATTCACGCCTTCCTCATCTTCTTCTTCTTCACTTACCATCTCCACACTCACAACCTAATCTCTCACAGAGAAGAGAGAGAGAAACAATGAAACTTCTTCTCCTTCTTTTTCTATTTCTCCTCCACATTTCTCATTCTTTTACCACAAGCCGACCAATCTCCGAGTTCCGTGCCCTTCTCTCACTTAAATCATCTCTCACCGGCGCCGGAGACGATGGTAAAAACTCGCCTCTTTCTTCATGGAAAGTCTCAACAAGCTTCTGTACATGGACTGGTGTCACGTGCGACATATCTCGCCGTCACGTGACCTCTCTTGATCTCTCTGGTCTCAACCTCTCCGGTACTCTTTCTCCAGACGTTTCTCATTTACGTCTTCTTCAGAATCTCTCACTCGCTGAAAATCAAATCTCCGGTCCAATCCCGCCGGAGATCTCGAATCTCTCCGGTCTTCGTCACCTGAATCTCTCCAACAATGTCTTCAACGGTTCGTTTCCCGATGAGATTTCATCTGGATTACTGAATCTCCGAGTTCTTGATGTCTACAACAACAATTTGACCGGAGATTTACCTCTTTCCGTCACCAATCTGACTCAGCTCCGGCATCTTCATCTCGGCGGGAACTACTTCGCCGGTAAGATTCCGGCTTCTTACGGAAGCTGGCCAGTTATCGAGTACTTAGCAGTTTCCGGCAATGAGCTCGTCGGGAAAATCCCTCCGGAGATCGGAAACTTAACAACTCTCCGAGAACTCTACATCGGGTACTATAATGCTTTCGAAGACGGTCTACCTCCAGAGATCGGAAATTTATCAGAGCTAGTCCGATTCGACGCCGCTAATTGTGGATTAACCGGTGAGATTCCGCCGGAGATAGGGAAGCTTCAGAAACTTGATACACTTTTCTTGCAAGTGAATGTATTCTCCGGTCCGTTAACTTGGGAGCTAGGAACGCTTTCGAGTTTGAAATCAATGGATTTGTCTAACAACATGTTCACTGGAGAGATTCCAACGAGTTTCGCAGAGCTGAAGAATCTCACGCTTTTGAATCTCTTCAGAAACAAACTTCACGGCGAGATTCCGGAGTTCATCGGAGACTTGCCGGAGCTTGAAGTGTTACAGCTTTGGGAAAATAATTTCACCGGTAGCATCCCGCAGAAATTGGGGGAAAACGGTAATCTCAATCTCGTCGATCTCTCTTCAAATAAACTCACCGGAACTTTACCGCCGAACATGTGCTCCGGTAACAAGTTAGAAACTTTAATCACTCTTGGAAATTTCCTATTTGGTTCAATCCCTGATTCTCTTGGTAAATGTGAGTCTTTGACCCGGATCCGAATGGGTGAGAATTTCCTAAACGGGTCAATCCCTAAAGGACTATTCGGATTACCCAAATTAACTCAAGTGGAGCTCCAAGATAATTATCTCACCGGCGAATTACCAGTCGCCGGAGGTGTCTCCGTCAATCTTGGTCAGATTAGTTTATCGAACAACCAGCTCTCAGGTCCATTACCTCCGGCGATCGGAAAGTTCACCGGCGTTCAGAAACTTCTCCTAGACGGTAACAAGTTCGAAGGTCCGATTCCTTCAGAGGTAGGGAAGCTACAGCAACTATCAAAGATTGATTTCAGCCACAACTTATTCTCCGGTAGGATCGCTCCTGAGATCAGCCATTGCAAGCTCTTAACTTTTGTCGATCTAAGCCGAAACGAGCTCTCCGGTCAAATCCCAAACGAGATCACTGGTATGAAGATATTGAATTACTTGAATCTGTCTAGAAACCATCTCGTCGGATCAATCCCTTCTCCGATCTCGTCAATGCAGAGCTTAACATCACTTGATTTCTCTTACAACAATCTCTCCGGTTTAGTTCCGGGAACCGGACAATTCAGTTACTTCAACTACACATCATTCTTAGGCAATCCTGATCTGTGTGGTCCTTATCTTGGTCCTTGTAAAGACGGTGTTGCTAAAGGAGCTCACCAGAGTCATAGTAAAGGACCTTTATCAGCTTCTATGAAGCTATTGCTCGTCCTTGGACTACTTGTTTGTTCGATTGCATTCGCTGTTGCAGCTATAATCAAAGCTAGATCTTTGAAAAAGGCGAGCGAGTCACGAGCTTGGAGATTAACAGCTTTCCAAAGACTAGACTTCACATGTGACGATGTTTTGGATTCTCTCAAAGAAGACAACATTATAGGCAAAGGAGGAGCTGGTATTGTCTATAAAGGCGTAATGCCTAACGGTGATCAAGTCGCTGTCAAAAGACTCGCTGCAATGTCGCGTGGATCTTCACACGATCACGGATTCAACGCAGAGATTCAAACTTTAGGGAGGATTAGACACAGACACATCGTGAGACTTCTAGGTTTTTGCTCTAACCATGAGACGAATCTACTTGTCTATGAGTACATGCCTAATGGTAGTCTTGGTGAAGTGCTTCACGGTAAGAAAGGAGGACACTTGCATTGGGATACACGTTACAAGATAGCTCTTGAAGCTGCAAAAGGACTTTGTTATCTTCATCACGATTGTTCTCCATTGATTGTTCACAGAGATGTCAAATCAAACAACATCCTACTCGATTCAAACTTTGAAGCTCATGTTGCTGACTTTGGTCTTGCGAAATTCCTTCAAGATTCTGGTACTTCTGAATGTATGTCTGCAATCGCTGGCTCTTATGGCTACATAGCTCCAGGTAACAAACAAACAAAAAGTTTCTAACTTTACAATCTTTTGCTCTGTTTTTAAACTTGAAAAAAAAAAATCGAACTTTACAATCTCTTGCTCTGTTTTTAAAGTTGGTCTGTGTTTGTTGTTGTTGTTGTGTAGAATATGCGTATACGTTGAAGGTAGATGAGAAGAGTGATGTGTATAGTTTCGGTGTGGTTCTTTTAGAACTTGTCACCGGAAGAAAACCCGTCGGAGAATTTGGAGACGGTGTTGATATCGTGCAATGGGTTCGTAAAATGACTGATTCGAATAAAGAATCTGTTCTGGAAGTGCTTGATCCGAGACTTTCTTCGATTCCGATTCACGAAGTGACGCATGTCTTCTACGTGGCGATGCTCTGTGTAGAAGAACAAGCCGTTGAGAGACCGACGATGAGAGAAGTTGTTCAGATTCTCACCGAGATTCCCAAGTTGCCACCGTCAAAGGATCAGCCGGCGACGGAGTCTACGACGGATGTTGAGACTTCTCCGAAGTCTGGTGGTCAAGGTCCGCCGGATCTACTTAATCTCTGAGAGTTTTTTCAATTTCCGGTGGTAAAATTTAGGGTTTCCGGGGTACGGGTAAATTTGCCTTTGTCAAAATGGGTTTAGTAATGAGATTTGGGTGTTAATTACTTATTTATCCCTTTAGTCTGGTTTGTGTTTTGGTCCGGTTTAGTATTGTTTAACTCTTTTTAAGTGTGTTTAAGTTCTCTCGGCTTTTATCGGAATTCGGCTCTATTTTAGTTTGTTAGTAATTTGTATGAATGAAGATGTACAGTTGGGTTTTTTGAGGGAAAATTATAATTTTCAGAATTTTAAATTGTCTTGAAAATTGTGAATTACTTATGTGTTAATGTGAATACTCTTGCATGTTGCTGTAGCGTCACGCATTTGCAACTGCTATGAACGAAAATCTTATTTATCGTTTTTTGGGACTTAACTTTATTAAGACCCATCTTAAATATTTGTTACCAAAATTGTGATCCCAACAAAATTCATTAATCTCTTATACACCAGCATTACCATTATTTCATTAACTTGAAATAATCTGTTAAACAAATTAGGTGTATTTACAACATTGCATACTAAAAAGGGATATATTAACAATTGTTGTCTATTTTATTTTTTCTTAGTTTTCTTCTAAATCATTACACAGTTGTTTAATCTAGTTACATATTCACATGAGATTTATGTGAACATTATAACCTTTCTTTTTCTTTTTGGGATGAAAATTAAGGATTTTTCCTACCTCAGTTGATCATGAACATTGTAACTTGTAAGAATTATAAAAGCATGTGGATAAAGTCGGAGAGATCAAATATTCAAAGGTATAAATGTGGTGGGAAGATAATGATTGGTTTTGAGTTATTATGCGAAGGTAAGAAAGTAAAACCTCTCACACTCACAATATTTTATCCCACATGCAAAATATATACTAAGTCTTAAAGTCTTTAATGATTTTGATGAGATCTCTCTGTCTAACTCTTTTCCCTTCTCATGAAGCAATTTCTAGTCTAGGTTAAGCATTTATGATTTCTCATTCATAAATGTAAGCCACACCCAACTTACATTTATTTAGGTTTCATATGGTTGTACATAGATTCCAATGATGATTATAGTTCTTATAGTTCGTCTAGGTTTTTATATGATAACATTTGGGTCAAACAAACAAACATTGTAGCTACCTTAATGGTTGTTCACATTTTTTGACGTAATTGTATGACGTAAATAGTTGTATGATTTTTTAAAATTCATAGTTAAATAACTGTATGATTGTTTCCTTTGATACACACATGCATTGCGTGTGTGATCACGATTTCATCACGTAACAACTATTTCTTTTTAACCACGAGTCTATGGAATATTCATGTTCGAGTTCAATGTATCACAAAGGTGAAAATAAAAGGGAAGAAAAATAGTTGATGTCTTTTCATAACAGCTTTATATATTCTCACATTATGCGTAATTTCCGGACAATAAAACAAAACTATTAAATTGGAAACTTTCTTATCTCAAAACAAATTTCCTTTGTGACAACACACAAGCACTGAAAATAAGACTCGAATTTTTCTAATCCAGTTTACTCTGTGTCTACGCTATATATAGGCCTATCAGTTCTTCTATAGCAGCATATGAATATCAAAAATATTGGTAAGTTTTTAGAGATGAAAATGCCACGTGGAATATATGATTGTGATAAGACAGAGATACGTAGAAAAAAAAGAGAAAAGGAGTGCACTGTATTGAATGGGTCAGTTTTGTCTTTTCTTGGTTTCATTGTTTTCCCCGACAGAGTTATGTCCCATCCCTCGTAGTTGCTAAGAGAATCCTTAGAGAAGGTAAATTACAATAACATGTTTTTAAAATAAACAGTTTAAATTAGTCTGTTGATTTGATATGCGAAACTCCACTAATACAAAAAATGTAATAAGCCGCTCATTTTATTGAATTTTCAAAATTTTAGTGTAGGTATCACTAATTGTTGGTTACCACATAATAAAAAACTTATCTTTTCACCTGCTACTATCATTTGCACTATATAATAACATACGAAAGTGCCTAATTATGTAAGATGATAATAATGGCCTTACCTTTTACGACTCATGTGCAAGTGACTGTTATGTTGGCCCAAATCTTACTCGCTCTATTTTAATTTATGAGGTTTCAAACTCTACAGTTGTTTCTGACATAATTCGTGTGGTATACAAAATATAAGAAATAATTATAATCGTTTGTTTCTTTGTTCTTCTCCAGTTACTGTAACTGTAATATAATTTGGTTAAGGGATATGATCAGTAGAGTTGAAATGCAGTAACTTCATACGACGATATAATGACCGATTGTTATTCCGATCCGTGACATGTGACTGAACTAAGTAAAATAAAGGACGTAAATACTTAGTAGATGAAGTTGATTCATGGTACGTAAAGGTCGAGATCTTTCCATATATTTGTCAATATCGCATAGTAATGTTAGGTAGAGATTCGTCTTCAATTTCGTAATATTTTTAACACATTTATCCATTTAATTTAATTTTTTACTCTATACAAACGATCTTTGAAAACAAATGCGAATGAGACAAATCAATCATTAGTTGAGTGTAATTTGTGCTAATATATCATCATTCATATTAAAATGTATATACTGCACGTTGTTGTAACAACAAAAATGAAACAAAGTCACACTAACAGCGAGTTGACGTTGAGAGGACAAAAAGAAGAAGAGACATTGGTTAGTGCCCATTTTCATATTTGCTTACAAACATTTTTAAAAATCAAAAGTGAGAAATGGGTCCTTATGTTTCTAATCCTTTGGAGTTTTAAACACATATCTCTTTCAAATTAATTCGTTTATAAATTAGCTGTAAAGTTCACTCGTCACATCATTTATAAGATGCAGGAATCTAATTTTTGCATGATCTACTTCTTTTATTTTACCAGGCTTGATCAAACTCCTAATAATGAATTGTCTGATATGTAATTATTACTGCCATTTATATGTTATGCACATGCACATATAATATCTAACAGCTTTTCCAAATCAAAATTTATATGTTGAAATTAAAGTTATGTTGAAAATTTAGTTAGGCGCAGACCAATGATGATAATTAATAAGATAAATCGAGAACACGCCTTAACAAGAATGTCAAGCTGTTAACAAACCAAATGTTTCGACCCCTAAAATTAACATATATACGGAATGTTGTGATATTGGCTAATCGATTATATTTAATTTGTTTCACCATTGTTAGCGATTTAATTGTATTAGGGTGATACAGAGACAAGAATTTACTACATCATAACTTTTGTTTCTTTTATTGCTAACGGAGAGAAAATAAAAGACACACACACTTACGAGTTACGACTGAATTACAAACGATTATATAAATAGAATAAATTCAGATTAAAATCGTGACTCCGTAAAGAATATTTACTCGTCTCTAGTGTGGCATTTATATTAGATAAACTACATTTAAGTTTGTTTTCTAATTTCTTTTTTGCAAATTGTGTATTTGAATTCCAAATTTCATCACCTTTTATTTTTAAAATTTGAACAATAAATTTAGATAACAATGAACTTGAATAATAAATTTATTTTTTCTTTAACGATCCAATAATTATGTCAAATTATAAAATCCAAGAGTTTGGTTAAGTTTTACTATCAAATGTAAAAAACGTTTAAAAATTGTATATCAAAAATACACAAGAAAAACATCAATAATTAAGTCAAATTATAAAATCCAGAAGTTTGGTTACGTTTTTAACATCATATGGTAAATTTACAATATAAAACTACACAAGAAAAACATCAATAATTATGTCAAAATTATAAAATCCAAAAGTTTGGTTAAGTTTTTTACATCATATGGTAAATTTACAATCAAATGTAAAAAGGTTCAAAAATTGTAAAAAACTTTTATACAAAAAAATAATTAAAAAACAAGAAAAACATCAAATTTTAAAATTCATATTTAAAAATTTTGAATGTTAAATTTACATAATGAAAAGAAAACAAATTGAACTTATGAAATCTCTAACGATCAAGTGACTATGTCAAATAACAAAATTCAAAATTCGGTTAGTTTTTCAAATTGTTTGGTAAATTTTTAAAAGTTCGGTTAGTTTTTAAAAATGTAAGAAAAAACTTCAAAAATTTTTTGAAAATTTTATTCAAATCTATAAGAAAAAAATCAAAACTAATCTTTCATTTAAAAACTTGAATGCTGAATCTCCATAATGATAAAGAAAAATAAATTGAAATTATGAAATTGCTAACAATCAAATGACTATATCAAATGATAGGATCCAAAGTTCAGTTAGTCTTTGCATCATTTAGTACATTTAATATCAAAAATTTAAAAAATTTAAAAATGAAAAAATAATTAAAAAACTTGAATACTTAATACAAAACAATGAAAAACAAAATTGAACTTGTAAAATTGCTAACGATCAAATGATTATGTCAAATGATAGGATCCAAAGTTCGGTTAGTTTTCGCACGGTATCCAAAATTGAAAATATTTTTAAAACCTTTTAAAAATGAAAAAATTTAATTAAAAAACTTGAATACTAAATCTGAAAAACAATGAGAAGACAAATTGAACTTGTGAAATCGCTAACGATCAAATAATTATATCAAATGACAGGATCTAAAATTCGGTTAGTCTTCGTATTATTTAGTTTATTTAGTATCCAAAATTGAAAATATTTTAAAAACCTTTTTAAAAATGAAAAAAAAATATTTAAAAATTTTGAATACTAAATCCACAAAATAATAAAAAAACAAATTGAATTTGTGGAATCACTAACGATCAAATGACTATATCAAATGATAGGATCCAAAGTCCGGTTAGTCTTCTCATTATTTAGTATATTTAGTATCCAAAATTGAAAAAGAAAAAGTTTTATATTTAAAAACTTAAAGAAAGAAAATATTACCAAGCGAATGAATGGCCCAAGTAAGCTACGTAGCCCAACACACAATTTGTAGAACACCGCAGCTGAAAAAAAATTAAAAAAAAAGCCCAAACAAAGGTTAATAATGAGAAAAGGGTGAAGAAGACGTGACAGAGCTGAGCCTACTTGTAACGAAATACAATAATCGACAAAATAAGAAAAGACACAAAAATATCTTACCTTCCCAAGCCGCGAGGTTGGTTGGAGACAACAGTGCACATGACATCCAATCATTCCCCATCAATTTCTCATCGCGAATCCAACTAAACGCATTGATTTTGACCGACCCATGTTTCAAAATCTTTGAATTTGCAGTTCTGTTACGGCGGAGACCCAAAGTGATCTTCCACGAGACTGCCTTCAACGCTTATTCAAGTACGAACCGAACAAGGAACAACCTCCGAAATTGATTCATCTTCAGACCACCATCAGAAGATGATAAGAAACTAACTGATAGGCTTCTCAATAGCTCAAGCAAATTGTTTCTTTTGCTTAACTATTTTATCCCATCGTTAAAAATCGAAAGAGAAAAGAAGATGAAGATGATGGAAAAAAAACAGAGACAGCGAAAACATAGATTGTAAAGAACAAAGTCTACTCTAAAGATGGATGCTAAGACACGAAGGTGAAAAGTTGAATATGAATAAAACAAGAGCAGAGCTCTGAATGTGAAAGCGTGGATGTGAATTGGCTAAAGAACAGAGCTCTGATCTGATGAATGTGAGAATATATAAAGAGGAGTTTAACGGTTATTTCCTTTTTCCTTTTATTATTTCCTTTTTTCGTATTTCCTTTTTTCAATTTTACAAATTTCCATTTTTCTATATTTCCTTTTCTATGAGAAATTAACGGCTACATCACTAATCATAACAGTGTTACGGAATTGCTTACAACGAACGAATAATGTTATTACATCTGGCATGTTTTGGTTGTTTTTACCGTTACACCAGTCACAGTAAAATGTCGTGTCAAAAAACTTGAATCTCTTTGTTACCGTTGAAGTCTTTTAATATTATTTTGGGATATCAAAATATCTAAAATCCCAACTATCTTTTGTATTTTATTTATAAGAGAATATATTACATTTCATAGAAAAGAGTAGGTTTTGTTTGCACTTCATTTCATCAAAACTAAACCAAGTCGGTTCTTTTTGAGTCATAAACCAATTAAGTTGTTTCATCTTCTACTTGATTTTTTTTTTCAATTTAACTCAAACTTCATTTTCATCAATAAAAGATCTAACAATGCATAATATCTGGTTTATCAATCTCAACTAAAGGTTGTAACCAAGTTGAAACATCGCAGATTGAGAATCACTTGGTGAATCCGTAGACTGGGCCCTGGCGAGCCATATATACACTAGATTAAGATTGAGCTTTTCAAGACAAAAGCCCAATAGCGCAAGCAACTTAAAACGCTGCGTTGTGAACAGATACGGTATAATGACGCAAACACCCTTAATGTTCCGCAAGTTCCAGATTCTCGAGTGGCACGAGACTCACGACACTGTTGTGCTCGACGACCGTTACTTTCGTATAATTTACGAACATCCACAGATTAAGCTGGCTTTTGTATTAAAATTAAACATAGCGGTTTCTTATCGTCAATAACTAGGCATGAGTATGCCAAAATAAAATATAAAACAAACATGACCTTAATTATTTTATTATGTAGAGAGTAACGTTTTTATGGTTTTATATAGAGAGCAACGTTGTGTTAAAGAGAAGACACGCGTATTACATAAAATGATTTAACATGCATGAAAAGCGATACACAACATAAGTGGTGGAGAGTGAGAAACACAAAAGGGGGCAGTTCAGTAACCTTCTAAAGTTATGGGCTTATAATTAATAAGCAACATCTATTTTAATAAATTCACTACTAGATTGATTTCTTTATTTAATAAAGTACATTTAATCAGACAGAAGAGTCTTCAAGGCGACGTAGAGTCTTACGGCGATAGCATATTCCAAAGCAAAAATAATGCTAATTAAGTAGAAGCCTCTAATTCCAATGAGTCGTACGTAAATGTGGTTCTAGTGTCTCCGCAAGTTGGGTTCCTTATATTTAATTCCAAAGTTATTTTGCACTTACCATCAAGCTATAGCATTGGCCTACCATCAAACTATAGAAGATAATCTGATCATCGTAATTAAAATGAGAAAGTTGGTGGGTTGGTTAATCCGCTGGTCAACCTAATTAGGCCTTGATATGACATTTTAATTGCAAATTCTAAATTCAGTTAGACTTTACGTATACTTACTTTTATTAAAGTTAATAATAATAATACAATGTTTCTAATAAATTCCAAAACTTAATATGAGAAACTAATGTTTTAAAGTTAAACAAAATATACTGAAAAGGGGGGAGGGGGGGGGGGTAGAGTAGAAACTAGAAAGAATATAAAAGCTGTAAAAGTCTAATTTCACTCTGAACTAATCTTAAGATTAGACATTAACTGCGCCTAACTGAAGAGTGAAGACTAAAGAAGAGTTGATCAAAGTCTCCGCATTACCTACCATTCTCCGTTCTCCATGCATCCATTTAAGGGACACTATTACCATCTTCCAAGTCAATGCTAGTGTTATTCAATTAACCATCAATATAATTTCAGGAATAGCATTCTTTAGTTCATATGAAACTGGAGTATTATTTTGAAATGTAAATGCAACCCCACCCGTTAAACAAACAATAGAAGCCTACAGATGTACATCTGTAGTAGAATCTTTAATCTGCTTCTGAAAATTTGCACATTGCTAAAACTATAAATAGTGGGACAACTATACGTCTAAGAAAATATGTTTTATTTTTGTGATAACTTACGTGTTTTTATTCATAATTTTGGTTTTACTCCGCAGTTTGCTAAAAAAAGAAGAAGTAAATTTCAAACTCACTTACCATTCTACACCTTTGCTTGTTTGTAACTGTAATCCAAAAAGAGACTTGGACATTTTAACCCACGCTTAGCTCGGACTCCACTCTTTTTTTTTGACAAACTTGCCGTTACACTCCTAATAATCAAATCTCTTTAAAATGACAAAGTTTCAGTCCACACATTATTTAAACAATAGCCAATTTTGTATCAAACGTATGGCCAGATGATCTTTCTAGATTAGTCGATTTTACCATACGTTAATTATTAATTATTTATTGGTAGGTCCACCAAATTTGTCTTAAAACTCCAATCATAAAAATAAGAGATTTTAAAGAGTGAACACAAATAAAAGTTTTCTAGATACCTTTACAAAAAAAAAGTTTCGAAGATCCATTTCAAATGATATGTACTTCTTTATAGACTAAACTCCAAACACTTGAAAAAAAACTGTCGCTACACTAAACCTCACTTCCCATGTGAATCAAAAAGAAAGCAAAAGAACGAAGAAGAGTTATTTGAAAACCTTCAAATCCGTTCATCTTTTAAATTTCAACAATCTCAAAACTCTTTAAACGTTACTTAACTTTCTCCGCCCCTATCATCAATAAAAACTCATCAGAGAGTTCTATGAATTTCATATTCTCACTTTCATTGTGTTTCTACTTCCCAACACGATGATCACTTCTCCTCTCTTCTTCTTTCTTTCTCTACTTGTTCTTTCATCTCTTCTCCAAGTTTCTTCCAATAGAGACGCTGAAATATTAACCCGGGTCAAACAGACCCGACTTTTAGACCCGGATGGTAATTTACACGATTGGGTTATAAACAGAGAGAATCGGTCACCGTGTAACTGGACCGGAGTCACATGCGACACCACAAACGGTACTTCCGTCGCCGTCACTGCCATAGATCTCTCCGGCTATGGAATCTCCGGTGGCTTTCCTTATGGATTCTGTCGTATCCGTACTCTCATTAGCATCAATCTTTCACAAAACACACTCAACGGTACGATTGATTCTGGTCCTCTCTCCCTCTGTTCTCGAATTCAGGTTTTGATCCTCACTGAAAACAACTTCACCGGGAATTTACCGGATTTTTCGCCGGAGTTTCGTAGTTTACGTGTCCTTGAGTTGGAATCAAACCTGTTCAACGGCGAGATTCCTCAGAGTTACGGGAGATTTACTGCTCTGCAAGTTTTGAATCTAAATGGTAACTCGCTTAGTGGAATCGTTCCGGCGTTTTTGAGTAATCTCACTGAGTTAACTCGTCTCGAACTCGCTTACATCAGTTTCGATCCTACTCCAATTCCATCGACCTTTGGGAACTTGACGAAGCTGAGTTATCTTCGGCTATCAAACTCGAATCTCGTCGGAGAAATTCCCGATTCGATCGGGAGTCTGGTTTTGTTAGAGAATCTCGATTTGGCTACGAATCATCTCACCGGAGAAATACCTGAAAGCATCGGTCGACTCAAATCGATTAATCAGATTGAGCTCTATGAAAATCAGTTATCTGGAAAATTGCCGGAGAGTATCGGGAATTTAACAGCTCTGAGGAATTTCGATGTCTCGCAGAATAATCTCACCGGAGAATTGTTGGAAAAGATCGCTTCTCTGCAACTCATCTCTTTCAATCTCAACGATAATTTCTTCTCTGGAGAATTACCAGATATCATATCTTTGAATCCTAATCTCGTCGTATTCAAGATCTTCAACAACAGTTTCACGGGAACGTTACCTTGGAATTTCGGAAGATTCTCCAAAATTTCTGAATTCGATGTCTCAACGAACAAATTCTCCGGCGAATTGCCACCGCATCTCTGCTACAAGAAAAAACTTCAACAGATCATCATTTTCAGCAATCAATTTAGCGGCGAAATTCCGGAAGCTTACGGCGAATGTCATTCGATTAATTACATCCGTATGGCGGATAACAAACTCTCCGGCAAAGTGCCGATTAAGTTTTGGGAACTTCCTTTCACTCATCTCGAGCTATACAACAATCAATTACAAGGTTCGATTCCTCCGACGATATCCAATGCTCATCATCTTAGTCAGCTCGAAATCTCTCGTAACAACTTCTCCGGTGTGATTCCCGCCAAAATCTGTACTCTCCAAGACCTCAGTGTCATGGATCTTAGCCGCAACCGTTTCTCAGGATCTCTACCGTCTTACATTAACCGTTTGAAGAAACTAGAACGAGTGGTGATGCAGGAGAACATGCTCGACGGCGAGATTCCGAGTTCAGTGAGTTCGTGCACTCAGTTGACCGAGTTAAATCTCGCCAATAACCGTTTACGCGGCGGAATACCACCGGAACTCGGTGATTTACCGGTTTTAAACTATCTAGATCTGTCCAACAACCAACTCACCGGTGAGATTCCGTCGGAGCTGTTGAAACTGAAGCTTAATCAATTCAACGTCTCCGATAATAATCTATACGGTAAGATCCCTTCTGGATTTCGACAAGATATTTTTCGACCCAGTTTCTTGGGTAACCCGAATCTCTGTGCCCCGAATTTGGATCCGGTTCGACCTTGTCGATCCAAACTAGGTACCCGGTACATCCTGGCGATCTCTATCGTCTGCATTGTCGCACTAACCGGAGCTTTGGTTTGGCTCTTCATTGAAACCAAACCGTTATTTCATATTAAACCGAAACGGACCAACAACATAACCATTTTCCAGCGGATCGGGTTCACAGCGGATGACATATACCCGCAATTAACAGAAGACAACATAATCGGGTCGGGCGGGTCAGGTTTGGTTTACAGGGTAAAACTCAAATCTGGTCAAACGCTCGCGGTGAAGAAACTCATGGGAGGATCGGGTCAGAAATCGGAATCCGAATCCGTTTTCAGATCCGAAATGGAGATACTGGGTCGGATCAGACACGGAAACATCGTGAAGCTTCTTATGTGCTGCAACGGCGAGGAGTGTCGGTTCTTAGTTTACGAATTCATGGAAAACAGTAGCTTGGGTGACGTTTTGCATTCGGAGAAAGAGCATCATGCCGTTTCTCCACTTGATTGGACGACACGATTTTCGATTGCAGTTGGTGCTGCTCAAGGACTTGCTTATCTACATCATGACTCCGTTCCGCCGATTGTTCACCGTGACGTTAAAAGCAATAATATTTTGTTGGACCATGAGATGAAGCCACGTGTCGCCGATTTCGGTTTAGCAAAACCGTTAAAGAGAGAAGTAAATGACGGTGTCGCCGCCGATGTTTATTCGATGTCTTGCGTTGCTGGATCCTACGGCTACATTGCTCCAGGTCAGAACTCTAAAACTAGTTATGTCTTTTTAGAATTATTTGAACTTTATATTGTTGTTTTGTGGTTATAGAATATGGTTATACGTCAAAAGTAAATGAGAAGACGGATGTTTATAGCTTTGGAGTGGTTTTGCTCGAATTGATCACCGGAAAAAGACCGAATGATTCGTCTTTTGGGGAGAATAAAGACATTGTCAAGTTTGCAATGGAAGCAGCATTATGTTACTCTTCTCCATCACCACAAAACGAAGCCATGAATAGAGATTCACGTGGGAATTATCGAGATCTTAGCAAGCTTGTGGATCCAAAGATGGAACTTTCGACGGGGGAGTACGAAGAGATAGAGAACGTTCTTGACGTTGCATTGCTTTGTACGTCGTCGTTTCCTATTAACAGGCCGACCATGAGGAAAGTAGTAGAGCTGCTCAAAGAGAAGAAGTCACTAGAGTGATACGGTGTCGTTCTTTGTTTAAGTTTAATTATTAGGCTTTATTAGGCTGGTCCTATGTACAAAATCCGACATTGTTACTTATAATTGGTTGGGTTTTGCTTTAAATTAAGTTTGGGCTTTTAGAAAACTAATTCAAAATCTCAAAAATGAAAAATAGTGGATTTTATTTTGAACCAAGTGTTTTTGCGTAACTACTCCAAATTCCAAAGCAGTCGATTTTCTATACTACTATATCTGTTGTAATTTCTCACAATGTTGTTTTTCTTACATCTGATTTGTCACATCGCTAATTAAGATACAATTTCATAAACTTGTAAGATTTTAATGTAAAAACAACAATAGAACTTTAACAAAAGTATATTAAGAAAAACCATTAGCAACGATATACATTTCATTTTGGCGCTTCTGTTTTGCACCTTTGTTAGTGGATCAGGTTAATCGACAAAAGAAGGCCTAAACACTAAATATTCCGCCTATTATTTATTGGGCAGTTACATGAGGCCCATTATATATTAGAAGGCCTGTTTTCGCATAAGCCTTTCATTGTCTTCGATTTAGGGTTTGAGAGACGACCACGTCGCCTGTGTCACGAAACCGCTTGTGACGCTATCATTTTCTCTTAACCTCAGCTTCTTCTTCTTCAACACCGAAGCAATCAGAGAGAATCAATCAATTAGAGAAAATTCGAAAAAACACAAGCCGACGTTTAGAATCAATGGCGTCTAAGGTTATCTCTTCCACGATCCGCCGAACTTTAACCAAACCACACGGCGCTGTTTCACGGCGTCACCACTTATCTACCGCCGCTGCTGCTGCTACTACTTCCACCGCGACGGCGGTGGATTCGTACGCGGATGAATCGATTATGATGAAAGGAGTTCGAATTTCAGGTAGGCCTCTCTATTTAGATATGCAAGCAACGACTCCGGTTGATCCTAGGGTATACGACGCCATGGCTCCGTATCTGTTGCAAAATTACGGGAATCCTCACTCGCGAACGCATCTTTACGGTTGGGAAGCTGAGAACGCGATTGAGGTTGCACGAATCCAGGTCGCGAAACTGATCGGAGCTTCACCGAAGGAGATTATATTCATGTCCGGTGCGACGGAGGCGAATAATCATGCGGTGAAAGGAGTGATGCATTTTTACAAGAAGAAACATGTTATAACTACACAGACTGAACACAAATGTGTGCTTGATTCTTGTAGGCATTTGCAGCAAGAAGGATTTGAGATTACTTACTTACCTGTGAAAACTGATGGATTAGTTGATTTAGAGATGCTTAGAGAAGCTATTAGACCTGATACAGGGCTAGTTTCTATTATGGCTGTGAACAATGAGATTGGTGTGGTTCAACCTATGGAGGAGATTGGTAGGATTTGTAAAGAGCATAAGATTCCATTTCATACTGATGCTGCTCAAGCTATTGGGAAGATACCTGTTGATGTTGACAAATGGAATGTTAGTGTGATGTCTATGAGTGCTCATAAGATCTATGGACCTAAAGGTGTTGGTGCTTTATATGAGAGAAGGAGGCCGAAGATTCGGCTTGAGCCGTTGATTAATGGTGGAGGTCAAGAGAGGGGACAACGTAGTGGCACGTTGCCTACGCACCAGATTGTTGGGTTTGGTGCTGCTTGTGACATTGCCATGAAGGAGATGGAGTATGATGAGAAGTGGATTAAGGGGTTACAGGAGAGGTTACTCAATGGGATTAGAGAGAAGCTTGATGGAGTTGTTGTGAATGGTTCGATGGAGAGTCGATATGCAGGGAATCTGAATTTGTCGTTTGCTTATGTTGAAGGAGAGAGTTTGTTGATGGGGTTGAAAGAAGTTGCAGTGTCTAGTGGAAGTGCTTGTACTAGTGCTAGTTTGGAGCCTTCTTATGTGTTGAGAGCTTTGGGTGTGGATGAGGACATGGCTCACACTTCGATTCGGTTTGGGATTGGTAGGTTTACCACGGAGGAAGAGATCGATAGAGCGGTTGAGCTTACTGTTAAACAAGTTGAGAAGTTGAGGGAAATGAGTCCGCTTTATGAAATGGTTAAAGAAGGTATTGATATCAAGAACATACAATGGTCTCAACACTGATTTATCAGTTAAACTGTGCGGGATGGGAGAGAAACTCCGATCAGTGCGCGGCCGGTATGAAGCCATACTGAGATGTGAGTATGAACGATGATCTGATCCTAAGTTCTTACTATGGTATGTCGTTAATTTATCCGTATTGCTTGCTAGAAAGATTCCAAGTGAGAGTTTCTGGTGTGGTTTTGTAATAAAGCAGAGCAGGAACAAAAACTTTATTTCTCGTTTGGATTGTGTTCGTTTGGATGATTAATTTCTAGGTGTTATGAACCTTAATAGCTATTTAGCTTATTATCTATCCATACTAAGTTAATGATAACACAAAGTTTTGCTGTTTTTAGTGTTTTTTCATGAATATTTTATGTTCCTTTTTTCTACTACTCATACTAAGGTAATGCATGTTGTTGATTACATTTTACATAAACATCTTTTATGTATTTTTCCTTCTATTACATGAGTATATTTTTATGATTTAATCACTTTTATAAAACAACAAAAGTTCATCTTTTAGGTTTTGAAGTAACGAAACATGAAATGAAATTGAAGTTAAGAGAGGACAGCAAATGTATTATTGATTATTTCGTTAAAACATCACGACTATACCGACCTATACTATTTAATGTTCTCTTCCCTAGAGGGTAGAGTCGAAATAGACCTCACCAGCAGTTTTTTAGATCTACGCTCGACTTAACTTTGTTACAAACTCAAATATGATCCGAAATATGTATTTTAAAAATTTATTGTTGTGTATTCAAATTTGGATAGAACCAAGTATTAGTAGGTTATATAGATGGCCCATGGGAAACATCAATGGATACAAAACCTCATATTATAAATTCTCTATGCCAAAATAATAAGAACCATAGGTTGTGTTTTGAGCCACGACCATCCTTCTATTGAGACATTTTATTCTTTCAAGTTTATATAAACCACACGTTCATATACATTCCATCCCTAACATTTCTTCGCATTGCTTCTTCTGTTAAATAAGAACTGAAAACATTTAATGTTTTGTAAATTGCACGTTTTACATTCATTTTAAGAAGGGCTTTACATAATGATCATATGATGATTGATAATCATTTATTCTTTAACATGTAGGTTCTACTTTTAGATAGATTAAAATTTACACAAAAGTTTAAAATAATTTAACGATCATATGGAATATGCAAAATCGATGCAAAAAAAAATGAAAAAAATAGTACAATCAGAACATATTGAGCGGTGTAGTAAGAATATTAAATTATAGATATAACTGAAATTTAACAGATTTAAGTATTATAGATTGCAATATGAATATAACATGTCAACCATTCACGTCCTTGTATGTATAAATTGGCATAAGATTTAGGTCATTCTTTAGATACAAATGAACAGTTTAATAAATTGGTAGGCCAAGAGACTGCTCGCAATTAGCTGTGTGGAAAGCTAAACAATGTCTCCTTGTCTTAGATGCTACCGACTACCGGTCCACGTCAACCTCCTAAATCCTCAATTCTTCTCATTGCGAAAAAAGAATAAAAAAAATTCTGTATATAAACACATACACACTTATCAATCTCTTCTCAATTCAAAAACAAACTCACAAGAGAAAAAAAATCACACACATTTCTTTTGGATACAAAGTCCCATCCCATGGGTAAGAAATATTTACCATATTTTCATGAAACTCCTTTTCTTTGCATTCTCACCCTTTTCATACTAATGTTCATCCGAAGTTCCGGCCGGCCCATGACATTCGCCGAGGATTTCAAAGCCGCTTATTCAGAGTCTCACATCCGCCAAGTTGATAGTGGGAAAGCTATTCAGCTTGTCCTTGACCAGAGCACAGGTACACACACCAAAACCATATAAATACTCATTGAGAGTGAAATGATAACATTTCATATTGTTCTTTCAAAGGATGTGGATTTGCTTCCAAAAGAAAGTATTTATTCGGACGAGTGAGCATGAAGATCAAACTCGTTCCCGGCGACTCTGCCGGTACGGTAACCGCCTTCTACGTAAGTCTATCGTCTAATCTCATTAGTTTAAAAATTTTACACTTTCACAGTTTCACCCCAAAACATTTATTCCTCCAAAACTTACCATATCCTTGAAACATTAGATAACGGTCTAATAATTCATATGTCTATAGATGAACTCGGATACGGCCACGGTGAGAGACGAGCTAGACTTTGAGTTCTTGGGAAACCGAAGTGGTCAACCTTACTCAGTGCAGACAAACATATTTGCTCATGGCAAAGGAGATAGAGAACAAAGGGTTAATCTTTGGTTTGACCCGGCTTTGGATTTCCACACTTACACTATCCTATGGTCACACAAACACATTGTGTAAGCTTTCTTTCGTATTCATTTGGATAAAATCATCTCAAAAGTTTCAAAATTTAACAAAAAATATGAAAAGGTAAATTAACGTGGCTATCTATGTTTTGGTAAATCAGGTTTTACGTAGATGATGTGCCAATAAGAGAATACAAAAACAACCAAGCTAAGAACATAGCTTACCCAACATCACAACCTATGACAGTTTACTCAACGTTATGGGAAGCCGATGATTGGGCGACACGTGGTGGATTAGAGAAAATTGATTGGAGCAAAGCTCCTTTTTATGCTTATTACAAAGGTTTCGACATTGAAGGTTGTCCGGTTCCTGGACCCACCTTTTGTCCATCGAACCCTCACAATTGGTGGGAAGGTTATGCTTATCAGTCGCTTAACGCCGCCGAAGCTCGACGTTACCGTTGGGTTAGATTAAACCATATGGTTTATGATTATTGTACCGACCGGTCTAGATATCCGGTCCCACCACCCGAGTGCCGTGCTTGAAGATAATTCCATACGTACGTTACGTTACAATGATCATGTTTCGTCTTGTACGTGATATATATATATATATAATTGTGGGAAAAATGTCGATTGAATTTTCTTTTTATGCAATTGTGCAGTGCAGACGTACGTAAGTGTGTATAGATATAATGATTAATTTTGTGGTTATTTGAAATTTTTGTAATTTTGTGGTCATTATGCATAATCATTATTTACAAAAAAATGTTAAACCACAAGTTTCTAGTTTAGCTAAAAATTAAAACAGAACACAAACAATGAATGAACCAAAACCAATATGGATGCATTACAAGAAAGATTTGTTGCACGAAGAAGATATTATTGGGTTAGCTATATATATATGGTCCCATTTCCAACAAGGTGTCAGATTTGCATTAAACCTTAAGGAAGAAAATGTCTTATCAAGTTCAGAACTTGTTGAAATAATGTGGAACTCATTACGAAATGCCAAGAAAGCCAATTGAAATGAATGTAATATCTATTTTGTCAACTTTAGAATCGAACTAGTTCTCACTTAGTTTCGTCCTACTCTTAGTAACTATTTCTTCCTTTCTTGAATGCATATAAATCAAAATTATTATCACTTACAGTATTTAGAAGAAGAAAAACCAAAGTACTATTTAAACTGAAAAGCAAAGAGTATCATATAGTGTAGACAGTGGTGTTTATTATCACTTACAGTATTTAGAAGAAAAAAAAACAAAGTACTATTTAAACTGAAAAGCAAAGAGTATCATATAGTGTAGACAGTGGTGTGAGCTTTACCTCACTTTTTATGATAGTATGTAACAAATAAATAAATTTACTAGTAGTGTCAAATTCGAACTTACTTGCAAATTCAAAATGAATTTTGTTTTTGCATCCAACAAAACTATCCTTGATAATACCGTCTCTATATTCATAGTTTTCTTAGTTTTAACCACCTAATTTTCGCGAGCAATAATTTGTTGAAATTAGAAGACTTTTGAATTCTTAGACATAGATTGATATATAAGCCACCGACAGTTACAGCTGGAGAAGAAGGCAAATAATGGCATTTAAAAAAATTACGAAGTTAAAAGAGTTATTGTATGAAACACCACAACGATGGTGATTGATAGATGAGTTTCGTAATCGAGTGGCCACAAGTAAAAGTGAAGGTACATTAACATTACTTATTTGAAAGCTACATGAGTTCTATCTAAAACACTACAGAAGACAAATAGTAAAAAAAGGAACTTTTGTCCTCACTACTACTCATCACTGTACCAACTACTTACTCTTCTCTTTATATCACGTTTTCATTAGGCTTGGGCGTTCGGATATCGGTTCGGGTTCGGTTCGGATTTTTCGGGTTTTTGGGTTTAAAGATTTAATACCCGTTCGGGTATTTATAATTTTCGGTTCGGGTTCGGATCGGGTTCAGGTATCCGAAATATTGGAGGAAAATTAAAAAATTAGTTAAATTTAAATAAAAATTGGTTAATTTTTCACAAATATAACTAAGAATTTGGAGATATTCGGTTATTTTTGGTATTTTTTTGTATTTTAATCTTAATATAATTGATATTTTTGGGTTTATAACTCTAATTTTGGATAATTAGGTTATATCAAATCTAAAAATAATTAATATTTTTTGGATATATAATGGTATTTCAGATATTTTGGATACCCGTTCGGTTTTCACTTCGGTTTTTCTGATATCGAAATTTAAAACCCGTTCGGATATTTTGTTGGTTCGGATTCGGCTTCGGTTCTTTTTCGGGTCGGATTCGGTTTGGTATTTCGGGTTCGGGTTTTTTGCCCATGCCTAACTACAACACTCAGAATTAGCAAGTATGGCTTCAAGGGTTTGAGCCTAAGAAGATGTTTTTGCTTAATCTATTTGTTGTTGATTTTGACTGCGACTGGGTCTGAACAGTAAGGACAATTCCCAAACAGAACATCAAATGACCTGTAACAAATTGGATCATACTTGAGCTTTAAAGCATAAGGCTTACGTGCGTGTATAATATGTGTGAGAGATAGAGAAAGGTCTCTACTTACTGTCTTGTTGTTGTGATAGACCTTAACCAGTCTGTGAGGCAAAGGCTATGAAAAGACTTATTGCAACTTATGTTTTCACATGTGTAGTCTGTTCGCGTCCCACTTCTAGCTCCCAGCTCCTCATCTGAGTTTAAAGTAAATGTGAAGTTGGTGAACTATTAGTAAATTTGTTACTCTGAACTATGAAGAATCTTTTTTTTTTCTCGGTTTGAGAAATCACCGGTGGGTAGAAACTGTGCATAGCAAATTCCACATTCACCTTGCTGTTGATCGTCTTCCATTTGGAGACCTGGAGGCTTTGGAAGCTCAGTACCTAGAATACATTTGAGGTTCTCAGGAAATGATTTTTCCTTTGACCTGTGTGATTGTAATTAATAGTGATTCCTGTTTTCAACCATCCATAGAAACCTCCCTTTTCTGCTGAATCCATGCTATAAGCTACCAAAAGAGATTGAAAATGGGAGAGAAGAGATAAGAGATTCTTACCATTTTTTGCTATTTCTTCTCCATAACATATGTAAGTTATTCATATGCATACTAGATGGAGGCACAGTACCGATAAACCGGCACCTGTCTAAGCAATACACTATTAGAAAATGTCGAAAAGAGGTTATTGTGGAGTGTATGATTGTCTAGAAACGTACTCTGGTAGGGATCTAGGATCGTTGAAGTTGATATGAACAATGATGATGCAATCGTTCCCTGAAAAAAAATGAGCCAAGTAGATATATAGCTAAAACTGAATTGTTATAACACAGAATTTAAATGAGGCTAGAGAAACAGAAAAAAGGTTAAAACCAGCATGAATCCGACGGAGAGGAGAAGCACGAGATGGTTGCTTAGCGTCAATAACAGAGAAAGATTTGTCGATATCATCCAAGACAGACCAAAATTCTTGAAGATTGTTCAAATGCTGTTAAACAAAAACAACAATTATTTGTTTGCATCACAAAGAGAGCAATGTAACAAGTCTTATAGCTAACAATGTGTTTGCTGGTTACTGATTAACAAAGAGAGAAATGGTAGCTAAACCTTTTGGAATTGGTGCATCACATCTTTCAATCTTGAGTTTATTGACCATTCTAGAGTAAACATATATGGCACATCCTGATACAAGCAAACGTTAACCACGCAATTCTCGAGAAAAAATCGATACAAAGAGAAGAAAATTCGAAAGAGAAAAAAAACAAACCGCAGAAAGAGGAGGTGGGGAATTAGGATAGTCTCTATTGAGTTGAATTTCTAAAATGTGTGCTCTTCCCTTCTTATCTCTGTACATGATGATGATGATAATGTTCAGAACACAAAACTAACAAAGATTGAGCTACAGAGAATGCAATGTACTAATCACATTGTCCATTAGCAAAACCCTAAATGTTGTGGAACTTACAGAATGTGAAAGCTGAAAAATGTTAAATCTCCACCTAATCTTCTTAGCGGTTCCCATCCAATTTCCTCTATCTAGAAAAACCGATACAACAATGGTTCAACAACCAAAATTGAATATTAAAAAGCAATCAATTTTCAGAAAAAGGAAAAGATCGATGATTTAACTAAACCTCCGAGTAAACTTTCCGGTAAAACGACGACGACTTTGCTGATTCCTCACATCTTGAACGTTCTATACGTTCCTGAGAGAATTTGTTCTCTGAAGCATTCATCATTTACTTCAAATCTGTAACCTTTAGATTCTAATTCTCTACTTCAAAATCAAACGCAGCTCATCTTCAACCTCTGAAACTTCGCATTTTCGAGTTCGAATGCTTCGTGTTGTGTGAAGAATTCGAGTTTTACAATTTGGGCCGAAAAGCCCAATAAAAAAGAATTTCGAAAACTATTTATTAACTGGGCTCTCTATTTAAGTTTATCATATATTGGGCTTATTGGCCCAAGTTCTAACAGTCGAAATTTGATTCTCTCTCGAGTCTTCTTCGACTATTATTTGGACTAGATATATACTTATCTCTGTAGCCAAACGTGGCTTTTCTAAGGCGGTGGGTGCATTTTCTTACTTTTTTTTCTTTCTTTCTCCGTCTCGTAGGAGCCACTTCACTCAGTCTCCAACTTTGATCCATTTCCAGGTTCGTTTTCTTCTTCTTCGTGCTGAATCTTCATACCTAATTTTACTTTGTTTTATGTTCATCTTCTATGGAAATTCTCCGAAATGAAACTTGTTGAGCTAGCCAATTTTTTATGTTGCAAATATCTGGGGTTTCTAATTTTTTCCTTGATCTGAAATGAATAAACTATGGAATTAGTAGAATATTTTCGTATTTAGATTTCTATGTTTTTTTTGGTACTTGCATGAGATATATAACTAAGTCGTTTACTTGTTTAGCCATTTTTGACTTATTATCTACTTGCTAATTTTTAGAGTATTTTATTGTCTTGTTTAATGGATCATTTTCAGGTTCAGAGAAAAAACAATTGAAGAGAATTCACGAGTCTGGGGTTTGTGTATGATTTGCTGTTACAGATAGATTACTTAAGCTATGGCTTGGTTTAGAACTGGTTCCTCTTTGGCAAAACTTGCCATAAGAAGGACACTATCTCAGTCTCAGTGTGGTTCATATGCTAGTAGAGCAAGGATTTTACCTACTCAAACCAGATATTTCCACTCTACAATACTCAAATCAAAGGCAGAGTCTACTGCACCTGTTCCACGTCCAGTGCCACTTTCTAAGCTAACTGATAGCTTCTTAGATGGAACAAGCAGTGTGTATTTAGAGGAGCTACAAAGAGCTTGGGAGGCTGATCCCAACAGTGTTGATGAGTCGTGGGATAACTTTTTTAGGAACTTTGTTGGTCAGGCTGCTACTTCGCCTGGAATCTCGGGGCAAACCATTCAAGAAAGTATGCGTTTGTTGTTGCTGGTTAGAGCTTACCAGGTTAATGGCCACATGAAGGCGAAGCTTGACCCTTTGGGTCTAGAGGAGAGAGAGATTCCAGAGGATCTCACGCCAGGTCTTTATGGGTTTACAGAAGCTGATCTTGACCGGGAGTTCTTTCTGGGTGTGTGGAAGATGTCGGGTTTTCTATCTGAGAACCGTCCGGTTCAAACACTTAGGGCTATACTGTCGAGGCTTGAGCAGGCTTACTGTGGGACTATAGGGTATGAGTACATGCACATTGCTGATAGGGATAAATGTAACTGGTTGAGAGACAAGATCGAGACCCCAACACCTCGTCAATACAACAGTGAGCGTCGGGTTGTTATTTATGATAGGCTTACCTGGAGTACACAGTTTGAGAATTTCTTGGCCTCTAAGTGGACGACGGCTAAAAGATTTGGACTTGAAGGTGCCGAGTCTTTGATTCCTGGCATGAAGGAGATGTTTGATAGGGCTGCAGATCTCGGGGTAGAGAACATAGTTATCGGTATGCCTCACAGGGGTCGACTTAATGTGTTGGGTAATGTTGTTAGGAAACCTCTACGTCAAATATTCAGCGAGTTTAGTGGTGGTACTAGGCCAGTTGATGAAGTTGGGCTCTACACTGGGACAGGTGATGTGAAATACCACTTGGGTACATCTTATGATCGCCCAACTAGAGGAGGCAAACATCTTCACTTGTCTTTGTTAGCAAACCCCAGTCACTTGGAAGCAGTAGATCCTGTTGTTATGGGTAAAACTAGAGCGAAACAATATTACACGAAAGATGAGAACAGAACAAAGAACTTGGGGATTTTGATCCATGGGGATGGTAGCTTTGCCGGTCAAGGTGTTGTATATGAAACTCTGCATCTTAGTGCACTTCCTAACTACTCTACCGGTGGAACAGTGCACATTGTGGTGAATAATCAAGTGGCTTTCACAACAGATCCCAGGGCAGGAAGGTCTTCACAGTATTGCACTGATGTTGCAAAGGCTTTAAGTGCCCCGATTTTCCATGTTAATGCGGATGACATTGAAGCAGTAGTGCATGCATGTGAGCTTGCTGCTGAGTGGCGCCAGACTTTCCATTCTGATGTTATTGTTGATTTAGTATGCTACCGTCGCTTTGGGCATAACGAGATAGACGAACCATCATTCACACAACCAAAAATGTACAAGGTCTGGCTATTTTATAATTGATCTCTTGGAAATAATTTTAACCCAATTCCAGTTTCCATTTTGTCCTTTTCTTGGATATTTTTGTATTTTGAATAGGATGTTACTTGTTGTTGACAGGTGATACGTAGTCATCCCTCATCACTTCAAATCTATCAGGAGAAGCTTTTGAAATCTGGACAGGTAACACAAGAAGATATTGAGAAGATTCAAAAGAAGGTAAGCTCTATCCTCAATGAAGAATTTGGGGCAAGTAAAGAGTATATTCCACAAAAACGTGACTGGCTGGCAAGTCATTGGGCTGGATTCAAGTCACCGGAGCAGATTTCTAGGATCCGAAACACTGGGTATATACACGTTTTCATTTTATTAGTTTGTCACTGTGGCCTTTTTTTTTTTTCATTTTTGTATAATGTCACATTTTGTTGGGTAACTATTCCTTTGTTGTCTTGCAGAGTGAAGCCAGAGATTTTGAAGAATGTTGGAAAGGCAATCTCAACCTTCCCAGAGAACTTCAAGCCACACAGAGGGGTGAAAAGAGTTTATGAACAACGTGCTCAAATGATTGAATCTGGAGAAGGCATTGACTGGGGACTTGGAGAAGCTCTTGCTTTTGCTACACTTGTTGTGGAAGGCAACCATGTACGGCTAAGTGGTCAAGATGTTGAAAGAGGAACTTTCAGTCATAGACATTCAGTGCTTCATGATCAAGAAACTGGCGAGCAGTATTGTCCCTTAGATCACCTGACAATGAACCAAGACCCTGAAATGTTCACTGTCAGCAACAGGTATGTTTTGTGAATCTCTTGAGATCAGAACAACTCTTCAAATTTCTTTGTTTTTACATGATCTTCTTGGTGTTTGTGTATGCAGTTCTCTTTCAGAATTTGGTGTTCTTGGATTTGAATTGGGTTACTCAATGGAAAATCCAAATTCTCTGGTATTATGGGAAGCTCAGTTTGGAGACTTTGCTAATGGAGCACAGGTTATGTTTGACCAGTTCATTAGCAGTGGGGAAGCCAAATGGCTCCGTCAAACAGGTCTAGTAGTTCTACTTCCTCATGGTTATGATGGTCAGGGTCCTGAACATTCCAGTGGAAGATTGGAACGTTTCCTTCAGGTATAATACTTGCCATTAAGTTTCCCTCCATTATTCGTATTTGTTTCCCTCTCATCTGTATATTTCTAACTGCAGATGAGTGATGACAATCCTTTTGTTATTCCTGAGATGGATCCAACTCTCCGGAAGCAGATTCAGGAATGTAATTGGCAAATTGTTAATGTTACTACACCTGCCAACTATTTCCATGTTCTGCGTCGACAGGTAAAAATATCTATTCGAAGTTAATAAAAGGTTGCTACTTATTTTTCTAATTCTTCACACACACACACACACACACTTGATATCTTCCATTTGCAGATACACAGGGACTTTCGGAAGCCTCTTATAGTGATGTCTCCCAAAAACTTGCTTCGTCACAAACAGTGTGTATCTAATCTCTCGGAATTTGATGATGTTAAAGGACATCCTGGTTTTGACAAGCAAGGAACCCGATTTAAGCGGTTGATTAAAGATCAAAGTGGTCACTCTGATCTTGAAGAAGGTATCAGACGTCTAGTCCTGTGCTCTGGGAAGGTAAAACAATGATCCATTTTTTTTCCTTCATGTGCTAACAAAGCTCTCACATTCTGAAAGTTAATATTTTGAAATGTCAATGAATCAGGTCTACTACGAGCTTGACGAAGAGCGAAAGAAGTCTGAAACAAACGATGTAGCCATTTGCAGAGTAGAACAGCTATGCCCATTCCCTTACGATCTCATTCAAAGAGAACTAAAGCGATATCCAAGTCTGTCTCCAAACTCAGATTATGTTGTCTATGGTTTTGGTTGAATATGAAATTCACTGAAAAGTTCTACTTGTGTTTAACAGATGCAGAGATCGTGTGGTGTCAAGAAGAGCCGATGAACATGGGAGGATACCAATATATAGCACCAAGGCTTTGCACCGCGATGAAAGCGCTTCAAAGAGGAAGCTTTAACGACATAAAATATGTTGGTCGTCTTCCTTCAGCTGCTACTGCCACAGGATTTTACCAGCTTCACGTTAAGGAGCAGACTGATCTTGTGAAGAAAGCTCTTCAGCCTGACCCCATCACCCCTGTCATCCCTTAAAATACACCGCTCGAGGCTTGAGCCTGTATAAAGAAAGAAGTCATAAAGCAAAGATTCATGAGAGAATCTTTGGAAATCAAATTGTGTCACTGGAAATAAACAGATGTTTACTACGCCTATCAGTTATCATCACTTCACTGTTGCTTCAAGGTTCTCCCGGAAAACAAGTTTGAACTATACAATTGAAATTTATTTTCAGTTTGGTGCGGATTGAAAAATTTAGGCTAGGGTTAATTTGCCAACTTTTGAGCCATCCAAATTGTAGTCTGATTAGAGCAACATTCTGCTTTTAATCAGATTTTGGTGACTACAACTTGATAATGTCTTTGAAAATTATGATTCCAAATCAAAATTTTATTTAAACGACGAAATGGTAACTACACACTGATATCATATCATATTTTTTTATAGAAATTAACTCACATTATTGCTCTTAGGAAAGGGAGAATATTTCAGCCAAAAAATAAAATAGATGGAGTATTTGATAATAAAAAACTTTACGTAAAAATTACTTTATGGAATCAAAAAATATGTTTATAAAATGTAGATTTAGTTTTGCATAATAGAAAGTCATTTATAAATCCAAAAATCAAAACTGAAAAACAAAATTAAGTATAATATATAGATTTATAAATCCAAAAATCAAACTTCAAAAAACTGAAAACATATTGAATTTCTAACATGTCTAACGATCCAAATGATAGGATATTAAATTCGGTTTGTTTACACATTTTTACAATTTAACACTCAAATTTTTAAAAATTTTACTTTTTTAAAAATAACAAATTATATTTATAAAATAAAATTTAGAAATCCAAAAAATCAAAATTGCCAAAAGAAAGTTACGTACTAAAATCTGAATTATGTGAAAAGTATTTGAACTTCAAACACCTCTAACGGGATGCTAAATTCGGTTAGTTTTCACATATTTTTAAATTCAACACTCAAAATTTTGAAAACTTAAAATTTGAAAAATATATTTATATATAGATATATAAATCCAAAAATAAAAATTGAAAACAAACTTAAATAGTAGATTACGTAATGTAAAAACATATTAAATTTGTAGCACTTCTAATGATCTAAAAGACGGAATGTCAAATTTGGTTTGTTTTCACAATTTTGTAATCTAATACTCAATTTTTTTGAAAATATTATATATAGTATTAGTAGTAAATTTTATAAAAATAGATTTTTTTAAAACCTTGAAATAAAACCGTTTTATATACGACTAAAGAGAGATAAAAACAATTAATACCTGTATAATTGGTGGTGATGGAGGAGCTTTCTTCTCTGTAGGCTTTGCCAAATTGGAACTGGAACCACAGAGATGATCCTTCTTCTTATCCGTTTCTTCCATGAATGGTTTCTGATACAAGAAACTTTGGATTAATCTAGAATTGCTTCTTACTGACTCAACCAGTAATATTAATGGTGAGTCAATTTGTTAGCCGCATAATCATCAATCTTCTACAATAAAAAACCATAGAATTTGCATTAGATTTTTTACTCGAAGGAAACGAATTGGATCAAATTAAATTAATCAATTTAAGAGAGGAACGAATGATTGATACCTTTGTAATGCTTGAAAATTCGTTTGATTTTCTTCTCGCAACCTTCACATGTACACAAGCGACATCGATCAGAGATTCTTCTCTCCTTGAGGATTCATCGAGGGAGATAGACATAAAGAGAAACTAACAAGATGATTAACAGAGAATGTATCTGATTGAGTAACTAATGAAGAAGAAGAAGAATACTAAACTAAGGAGAAGAAGAAGACTGAGTAAAAAACGAGAGAATCAGATAATTTTGAATAAGATTGATGATCATGTGTTGTGTATCCCTCTTTTTATAAACTCTCTTTTCAATTCTTACTTTCCATTTTTCTTCTTACAGTTTTCTTTTTTCAAAGTTTCCTTTTTTCAGAGTTTCATGTTTTTCTTCTTCTGAGTTCTGATTGGATTACGACACCCAACGACGTCCGCTTCCTTCTCTTCAAGCGTCTCCGTATTCTAATAAGGCGCTAAGCCCATTGTAATAGTAAATTATTTTTAGCCCAATAATTAAATCTGTAGCCCAACTACCATGAGAATGTTGATTCCGTTCCGGGAAAGATTTTAGAGGTTTTGGTTTGGTTTGATATGATAAGTTGGTTCAATTTCAAATTGGTGAATATATCGGTTCGGTTTGGTTTTATGCCCACTGACTGTCAGTGTTAAGTACCATCAGCTCGGGGCGGTTGCAAATATCTTGCAGTAGTTGAAAAACTCAAAAAGGCTTTTCAAAGTGAGAGAAATGGCAAACCATTTTTGCTTGCTTCTGATCATCACTTTCGTTTACCTCATCACTTCTCCGTCTAACGGATCGCCACTGTCTTCTTCCAAGCTCTTACCTCGTTTCCCTCGCTACACTTTCCAGAACCGACCCAGAATCCAGCAGCTCCAGCGAGATCGAAACGAGTACCGATACGAGACTAAGTTCTTTTCTCAGCAGCTTGATCACTTCAGCTTCGCTGATCTTCCTAAATTCTCGCAACGCTACCTAATCAATTCCGATCACTGGCTCGGTGCTTCTGCTCTCGCACCTATTTTCCTTTATTGCGGCAACGAAGGAGATATTGAATGGTTCGCTACTAACTCCGGATTCATTTGGGATATCGCTCCTAAGTTCGGCGCCTTGCTTGTTTTCCCCGAGGTTCGTTGTTTGATTTTTTTTCCTGTTTGATAGATAAGGAAAGAAATTAAAAAAGCAATTCGTTACTGATTTTTAGGGATTTGGTATAGCATAGGTATTATGGAGATTCGATGCCTTATGGAAGCAGAGAAGAAGCTTACAAGAACGCTACCACGTTATCATATCTCACTACTGAGCAAGCTCTTGCAGATTTTGCTGTTTTTGTCACTGATTTGAAACGGAATTTGTCTGCAGAAGCATCACCAGTTGTGTTGTTTGGTGGATCATATGGTGGAAGTAAGTAAGGATTCATATGATTGTTTTTTTTGTGTGTGTTGTAGAGTGCTTCTGAATGAGATTTTTGTAGTGAATGTTTGTTTGTTGTTGATGCAACAGTGTTAGCAGCATGGATGAGGCTCAAGTATCCTCACATTGCAATAGGAGCTTTAGCTTCCTCAGCTCCAATTATTCAGTTTGAAAATATTGTACCTCCTGAGACGTTTTATGACATTGTATCAAATGATTTCAAGGTATAATGATTTTGCTTTATTAGTCGGTTGACTTTATCTTGTCTTTCTCTTTTCATATCTTTACCGTGTTTTTACGTGTGGATGTTTCAGCGTGAGAGTATTAGCTGCTTCAACACCATTAAGAACTCGTGGGATGCAATAATAACAGAAGGTCAGAAGGAGAATGGCCTTGAGAAGTTGGCGAAAACTTTTCGCTTTTGTCGGTAAACAACTAAATTGCAGCTAGTGTACACTATTAAAGCGTATTCATTCGTAATACTTTAGTGGCTTGCTGTTCTATTTTCAGGGTGTTGAACAGTACTGATGACCTTTCAGACTGGCTGGACTCTGCCTATAGTTATTTGGCAATGGTCGACTATCCGTATCCTGCTGACTTCATGATGCCTTTGCCTGGACATCCCATTAGAGAGGTATATTTTAGGAAGCAAGATTTTATAATTTTCCAATTATGTTGTCCCTAAATCATATAAAATTGTAAAGAAAATCCAAGAACGCATTCACTGGCTCAGTTTAATGACCTTACGAGGCTATATTTTGATGATTTGCCAGTTGCATCAGGCTATTGTTCAACCACGTCCTCTGAAGTCCCAGTCATTCTTTGCTCAATTTGGTTCATCTTTCTGTAGGTCTGCAGAAAAATGGATGGTGCTCGTAGTGATGCTAGCATCCTAGATCGTGTATATGCAGGAATAAGTGTGTACTACAACTATACTGGGAATGTTGACTGCTTCAAGTTGGATGATGACCCTCACGGTTTGGATGGATGGAACTGGCAGGTATGAAGTATAACACTGCTTTGTTTATGTTCCTTTCTCCAATAAAATTTCAGTGATTGTACTATTAATCACTTTCGCTATCTGTTTACAATAGGCGTGCACGGAGATGGTAATGCCCATGTCTATCAGCCAAGAAAACAGCATGTTTCCAGCTGATGATTTCAATTACACTTCATACAAAGAGGAATGCTGGAATACATTCCGAGTCAATCCAAGACCCAAATGGGTCACAACAGAGTTCGGTGGACATGTAAGACATCTTTTTGATAAACTCAAGATTCTTTATATGCCATAATCTGAATCTTTACTATCTTTATCTCTAATGTAAAAGGATATAGAGACCACCTTGAAGTCGTTTGGAAGTAACATCATTTTCTCAAATGGTCTGTTAGATCCGTGGAGTGGTGGCAGGTAAGAACATTGCTCCCTTTACTTTAGGTCCCTAAGTCTGTTTTACAAAATGAATCACGTAATCCTGATGTATGATTTTGAACTGTAAAATGCAGTGTTCTCAAGAACTTATCTGATACTGTTGTTGCTCTTGTCACAGAAGAAGGTATCATTAAAAGCGTCAACAATCTCTCACAGAAGTCATCTGTTTTTTCATTTGCATTGACTTAAACCGTTTGATCATAAAGCAGTAATATACATTTCATTGAATCGCATAAACCCACGATTGAAATCAATGCTATGAACTAGTTATGATTTATCTATATCAAAACATCATAATCATCATTCATTCTCTTTGAAACTCACAAACAAAGATGATAATTGATTCTTCTTCTTTTTTTTTTTTCTCAGGTGCACATCATTTGGATCTACGACCTTCAAATCCAGAAGACCCAAAATGGCTTGTGGACCAGCGAGAAGCCGAGATACGGCTTATTCAAGGATGGATCGAAACTTATCGACTAGAAAATGAAGCGAAAGTTTCTGTGTTAAAACGTTCTTGGTAGGAGAACAATGTCAAAAATAATCTCAGTTTTATTTCAACGAAATTCAGAATCTGCAAACTCTGTAACACATGTTTGAATAAATCCATGTAAGCTATCATTAATGTTCAATAATCTTTTCTACTTAGCTTGACTTTTTGGATTTTGGTGATTTTAAAAAAACACACGCAAACAAAAGAAGGACAAAATAAGATTTATGAGGCTGGCTATACACACAAACACATCTGTCAAGTGAGTAAAGAAGATACTAAAGAATCATATCTTCTAAATATTTTAGTTATTGGCTATGTTGTGTGTTTTTTTTTTTTTTTTTTTTTTTTGATCGGGCAAAGGGGAAGATCCCCTTCAAATTATTATTCAAAGTAAAACAAAATTACACTTAAACATTACGAGGGCGCGCATACCCTCGAATATCATCCAACACAATTTGATTAACGATATTAAGACTAAAAACTCCAAAAAATGAAAACCTAAAGGCAAAGTAAACACATAATTCGCTAATACATATACAAGACGATGAGTTTTCCTATACATATGTGTGATACGGAATATCCAGTCTATTGAAATAAAGCCATAGTATATGTGATACAAACTATTCTGTCCCTTGTGTTTCTAAGTTAATGACAGAAAGTATGAAACATTTAATGGGTTAAAAGTAGAAAATTTTAAATTTAATTATGATACAACACAGTCGTGACTCTTGAGAAAATCGAAAAAATTAATTACTATATAATCACCACTTTAAAATTAAACTCAATTAAAAATTTGGTTTTGGCCGCTAAAAACTAGAAAGAGAATGCTTTAAAACGCTGTCGTTTTAGTGATTTGACTGGTCGAATAAAAGCCCCTTTTGACTAAATTGTCGACCTAAAAAAAACAAAGAGAGAGAGACTAGACTTCTTTGCGACGCACTGTCACAGAACTCTTCTTTGTTGTTTATGAGAGAGAGAAAAAAGTGAAGAGACAATCATCGTGCTTTTTCATCGGAGATCGGAGTAATTTAGGTTCGATTCATCGTCTTTGTGCGATTGGGAGAGACGATGGCAACTTCTCGTTCGGAACGATTTCCGATAACGCCGAGTACGGCGGCTACTAATAGATTGACAATTACGCCTGGTTCTAGGGTTTTGAAAAGCCCTCTCACTGAAGAAGTCATGTGGAAGCGTCTTAAAGAAGCTGGGTTTGATGAACAATCGATCAAGAAGAGAGATAAAGCCGCCCTTATCGCTTACATCGCCAAGCTGGAATCTGAGGTTTGTTTCTCATTCTTCGTGAAATTTCTCATTCTTTTAATTTCGCCAATTACTGATGATTTTTCGTTTGCTAAAAGTATCGAAATTTAATTAGCTAGTGTTTTGACTAGAGTAATCTATACTAAGAAGACTGTTATAGTTACTGGGGATTAGCTTGTTCCCTTAAAGTTTGATTCTTTAGTTCATATGAATTTAGTTATCCCGGGGGTATGGGAACTACATGACCGTTCGTTTTTGTGAATGCCCAGTCATCGCCGTTACACTCATGGGTCTATCCTGACATTTTATTGGATTGGAATTGGTTTACTGCAGTTATTGCTTTGCTTTTGGAAGCTTTAAGGTTTCGATTTTGTTTCCCCATTTGAGCTTGATTCGTTGTGATTGTTATTTTGGCCAGTTTTGTTTTCCTGTTGCTTATTTTTATCAAAAAGCCTGTTGGCATAGATTGATCGCAACTTTCATGTAGGTTTATGATTACCAACACAACATGGGTCTTCTACTTTTGGACAAAAACGAATTGTCCTCCAAGTATGAGGAAGTTAAGGCCTCTGTGGATGAGGCCGATCTAGCACATAGGCGAGATCTATCTGCATATGTCTCTGCCTTGGCTGAAGCAAAGAAACGAGAAGAGAGTTTGAAGAAGGATGTAGGGGTTGCCAAAGAGTGTATTTCTAGTGTAAGACCTTTATCTTTGAGAACGAGTTAAATAGATTGTTTCCCCATAAAATGCTTTCTATTGATCTTGTTTTGTTATTTTCTCTCAGTTGGAGAAGACTTTGCATGAGATTCGGGCAGAATGTGCTGAGACGAAAGTTTCTGCTGGGAGTAAAATGTCTGAAGCGCATAGTATGATTGAGGATGCACTGAAGAAATATGCAGATGCTGAAGCAAAATTTCGTGCAGCAGAAGCATTACAAGCAGAAGCCAACCGATATCACCGAATTGCAGAGAGAAAATTGAAGGAAGTTGAAAGTCGTGAAGATGATCTTTCTCGGCGTCTTGCATCTTTCAAGTCTGAGTAAGTCCTTCGTTTTGGTTAACTGGACTTTAGGACTTGTACTATTAATTTTTGTGTGGTATTAAGGTGTTGTTTTGGTTCTTTCATTCCATGTTTTAGGTCTGAAACAAAAGATAACGAGATGGTTATTGAGCGACAGACTTTAAGTGAGAGGCTAAAGAACTTGCAGCAAGAGCATGAAAGGTTATTGGATGCACAAGTTTCACTAAATCAAAGAGAAGATCACATTTTTGGTAGATCACAAGAATTGGCTGAACTTGAAAAGGGGTTAGAGTCTGCAAGGACCACATTTGAGGAGGAACGTAGAGCCTTCGAGGACAAAAAATCCAATTTGGAGATCACATTAGCTTCACTTGCTAATAGAGAAGAGGTTTGTATACGCATACGTGTTATTTCTGGTTTTGCTTAACACGTCAACAAAAAAGTTCCAGGAGACTAAATAGTACTGTTTCATGTTTTATGTCCTTGCAAAAACAGGCTGTCTTTGAAAGGGAATCTTCACTACTTAAGAAGGAGCAAGAGCTGCTTGTTGCTGAAGAAAAAATATCCAGCAAGGAGTCTGTGAGTTTACTTGTTCAATCCAACCAACCTTCTAGTTATTCTTAATACTTTTAGTTTTGTGCTCATTTGTTTGCAATTGCTTTAAAAAAAATGGATACAGGAACTAATTCAGAAGGTCTTAGCGAATCAAGAAATTATCCTGAGGAAAAGAAAATCTGATGTGGAAGCTGAATTGGAAAGTAAGTGCAAATTGGTGGATGATGAAATCGAGAGCAAGAGACGGGCTTGGGAATTAAGCGAGGTTGATATCAGGCAGAGGGAAGACCTACTTGCTGAAAAGGAGCATGACTTGGAAGTTCAGTCAAGGGCATTGGCAGAGAAAGAAAAAGACATAACAGAGAGATCTTATACGCTTGACGAGAAAGAGAAGAATTTGAAAGCTACAGAGAATGATATAACTGTTAAGACAACTCTGCTGGAGAATGAAAAGGAACGGCTTAGAAAATTGGACTTAGATCTGCAGCAGTCTTTGATGTCATTAGAAGAAAAAAGAAAACGTGTTGATTGTGCAACAGAGAAACTTGAAGCTTTGAAGAGAGAGACGAGCGAGTTATCTATTCTGGAGATGAAACTGAAGGAGGAGCTAGATGATTTGAGGGCTCAAAAGCTTGAGCTGCTAGCTGAAGCAGATAGATTGAAGGTGGAGAAAGCTAAATTTGAAGCTGAGTGGGAACATATTGATGTGAAAAGGGAAGAGTTAAGGAAGGAAGCGGAGTATATAACTCGTGAAAGGGAGGCTTTCTCAGTGTATCTTAAGGACGAGCGTGATATCATCAGAGAGGAAAGAGATGCATTGAGAAATCAGCACAAAAATGATGTGGAGACGCTGAACCGAGAGCGTGAAGTATTCATGAATAAGACAACGGAGGAACATTCTGAGTGGTTTATTAAGATACAGCGCGAGCGTGCTGACTTCGTGTTGGGTATTGAGATGCAGAAACGAGAGTTGGAGTATTGCATTGAAAATAAACGAGAAGAATTGGAAAATTGTTTTAGGGAGAGAGAGAAGGCTTTTGAGCAAGAGAAGAAGTTGGAAGAAGAGCGTATACTGTCCCTCAAGGAAACAGCGGAGAAAGAGTTAGAACATGTCCAAGTGGAACTAAAGAGGTTGGATGCTGAGAGGTTGGAGATAAAATTGGATCGTGAAAGGAGAGAGAGGGAGTGGGCTGGGTTAAAGGAATCTGTTGAGGAGCTAAAGGTTCAAAGAGAAAAACTAGAGACGCAAAGACATATGCTTCGAGCTGAAAGAGAAGAAATCCGACATGAGATTCAAGAACTGAAGAAATTAGAGAATCTGAAAGTTGCATTAGATGATATGTCTATGGCTAAAATGCAGTTGTCTAATTTAGAGCGTAGCTGGGAAAAGGTTTCTGCTTTGAAGCAGAAGGTTGTTACTCGGGATGATGAATTAGACATGCAAAATGGAGTCAGCACTGTGAGTAATAGCGAAGATGGCTATAACTCTCCTATGGAAAGACAGAACAGCTCAACCCCTTCATCCGCCACTCCATTTTCATGGATAAAACGATGCTCTAATCTGATATTCAAGACCTCTCCTGAGAAATCCCCTCTAATGCATCATCATGAAGGAGGAGGATTGCCTTCAGAAAAGCTGAAGCTAGATTCATCGAAAAGAGAAGAAAAGGCTTACACCGAGGGGTTGTCTATTGCAGTTGAAAGACTTGAAGCAGGAAGGAAAAGAAGAGGTAACGCATCTGGAAATGAAGCTAGCGAACCAAGTAATAACAAGAAGAGGAAACATGATGTTACCCAAAAATCTTCTGATGAAGCTGATGATACCCAGAGGTAAAATCTGATCATTCATTATCAAATTATGTACATTTGTTTTTTTTTTTCACTCTTTGTTTCTGTGTTCAAAGCTGAATCTTGCATCTTCTTTTTCTCAGTGTCATTTCAAGCCCTCAAAACGTGCCCGAGGACAAACATGAACTGCCATCAAGCCAACCCCAGACGCCAAGTGGTGTGGTAGTCATCAGTGAAACCGTGAAGATCACGACAGTAACGTGTGAGACAACAGAGGTCACCAACAAAGTCGCAACCCTTGACTGCTCAGAAAATCATTCTGAAGCAGGAAAAAAGATGGGAGAAGAGAATGAAGATACTGATTGCAATCAGGTAGGTTTTTTCTCAAAAAGCGAAAGTACCTCATAGTTGTTGTCAGCAAAACTTGATAACGAATGAGTAATAAATACCTCTTGCCTTTGCTGTAGACTGGAATAAACACATCTGAAAGAGTGACTCGGGAAGAAGCTGATGATGGTGGCACTGTAACATGAGTGAGCTTGATGAAGAATGAATAAGCATATTAGGAAAAGCTGCAAGAGAAGATATATGCATATAAGGTACATGTCAGTCTTGACCTAATAATAAATAACCTTCCACATTTGGTCTTATTAGAAAGTTGAGAATCCACTAACAAGAGTTGTTGTTTGTTGATCCAGAAACTCTTAAAGAATCCGTGTGGGTTTGTTTTAGATAAGAGAAAGGTATGTAAATGCATTTGATTGGTTTTAAAACTCTTTTATCTCTGGATGCGATAACTCATAGAGTCAGTTAAAAATTTTTTTTTCAGATTTGAAGTGAGTAGTGTTGGTTAGGTAAGATAGGTAGGAAAAAATCGTTGGTTTCTTGTGTGTTTTCAGTGTGTGTCCTGAGAATATGATTTGTGGGTTTGAAGACTGAAAGTTGAATTCAGTTTCATGGTTGTATTTTTTATTTTTTTTCTGTTGATGTTTCCCCGTATTAGTTCTAGTTCTCCTCTCTTCCTCCGTTGAAATTGATTTTGGGATTATTTATTTCATCAGCTTTGAATGTCCACTGGACCTTCATGAAGTTGTCCGACTTAAAAAAAAAACAAAAAGGCTATCTTCTCTATTTGCAACTACAAAAATGGGCTGGGCCAGAAGTCCATCAAATAAGTAATAACATTTGGCCTTCTAACAGATCTATCTTTGTTTTGCAATAAAGGTTTTATATAATAAAAATAAAAATGTAAGAGGGGTACAATAAGTTATTTAAAAAGATACGAAAAATCATACTTTAATTTAAGTTGGTTGAAAAAAGTTATGTAGCGCTCACGGGACCAGTTTTTATAGTTCAATTTAATAAATGGTCTGACCATTGTCATTTATAAAACTTGACCCAGAAAAACAAAAAAAATGATCAATACTCAATAATCCCTTTTATAGCCAATCAAATTAGACCAAACGATTGTATAATAATGTTTGAGAAAATGACAGAAAATCAATTTATGGTAAAAAGTAGACTGAGGATTAGTCCTCCGCATCAGCGCGGCGGACTCAAACAGTTGATAGTCAAAGACTGAAGAAGAAGATCAACATCACACAACTTCAAACTCTTTCACCAACCAATTTGAGATTATGGAGCGAAGCGGTGTTATCTCTGGTTTTCATCAAAATTACATCCTCTCTCCATCACGCGCCACCACCACGCGCCTCCACTCTTTCTCCTCCCTCAGAAACTATCCATCTTCCTCTCTCAGGGTAAAATAAATATTATCTTCTTTATACTATATATCTCTTCTATGTTTGATTTATAGATTTATCTAAGTCCAATATTCTGATTCTTCTTCTAGATTCGTCACTCTCCTTCTTCCGTCTCTTTCACTTCCCGTAACCGATGCGACGCCGTTTCACCCAATACTTCCAGGTTTGAGTTCCTTTGGTTTTTAATTAAAAAAGTCGTAGTTTCTCTTTTACGAAAAAGACTGAGTTTTGTTAATAAATTTTGGGTGCAGCATCGATGTGGCTGAATTAGCCGAAATTGATTGGGACAAGATCGATTTTGGGCTTAAACCAACGGATTACATGTACGCCATGAAATGTAGCCGAGATGGTGAATTCTCTAAAGGTGAACTGCAACGTTTTGGGAATATTGAAATCAACCCTTCAGCTGCTGTACTCAACTATGGACAAGTATGTTTCTCTAAGCCATCACCTTTAACCTAACTTGCTCTGTGGAACTTGAAATGCCTTTCATTGGTTTAATAGTTTAACGTTGTCAGATTCTTAACATGGAAATATAACTTCGTCATTGATTGTAAACGGTAGTTGCTATGTTAGTAAGGCGATGTGCTTCGGTGTTTGTAAAAGTTTGGATGCCTTGTTTTGTGTGTGTTTTAGGGTTTGTTTGAAGGTCTTAAAGCTTACAGAAAACAAGACGGTAATATTCTCCTCTTCCGTCCTGAGGAGAATGCGATCCGTATGAGAAATGGCGCTGAAAGAATGTGCATGCCTTCTCCATCCGTCGAACAGTTTGTTGAGGCTGTGAAAACAACTGTGTTAGCAAACAAACGCTGGGTAATTGGATTTACTTTGTTCTTGTTTCATTCTTCTGAAAAACAAAAAAAAGCTATTGAATCACTCAGCAAATGATTTGTATGTTACAGATTCCACCTTCAGGTAAAGGATCATTGTACATAAGGCCATTGCTTATGGGAACTGGACCTGTTCTTGGTCTTGCTCCTGCTCCTGACTACACTTTCCTTATCTATGTTTCACCCGTCGGTAACTACTTCAAGGTATTTGCCTTTGTGTTCTTATGCAGTTTTCTGTATCCATCATTTCGTTTTCTGAGATCTCTTACAGGAAGGTGTAGCACCGATCAACTTGATTGTTGAAAATGATTTTCATCGTGCAACTCCCGGTGGTACTGGAGGTGTTAAAACCATCGGTAATTATGCTGCAGTAAGTCAAAAGTTAAAAGCTTTTTTTCTAAATTTATCATCCTCTGATCTCAAAACCTTAATAAAATAATCAATAATCGTAGGTCTTGAAGGCACAGGCGGCTGCGAAAGCTAAAGGTTTTTCCGATGTTTTATACCTTGATTGCCTTTACAAAAGGTATATCGAAGAGGTTTCATCTTGCAATATATTCATTGTGAAGGTAATTAAATATCTTTTTGTTGGTACATCTCAAAGCTTCTTACTGTAAATGAAACTCTTGTTTACTCGTTAGGTCTCTTCTTGTACAGGATAATGTGATCTCTACTCCTGCAATTAAAGGAACAATCTTGCCTGGAATTACCCGGAAGAGTATAATCGAAGTGGCTCGAAGCCGAGGGTTCAAGGTAATTATCAAAATACCTCATGGTTTGGTCAAAATTTCGGTTTTTGGGTTTGGTTCGATTAGATGGTTTCGGTTAATTGTAGTTGGGTTTAGAGTCCTGATTCTGATTTTCAGGTGGATGAACGAAATGTGACTGTTCATGAATTGTTGGAAGCGGATGAGGTCTTCTGCACAGGAACCGCCGTCGTTTTATCACCGGTGGGAAGCATTACTTACAAAAGCCAAAGGTAAAAACCTTCCTTTTTCCATTTAACTAGAGATAATAATACATCAGAAAGTTTGAATGAACAGAATTTTCCGACATTATGTGTTAGGGTTTCTTATGGAGAAGATGGCTTTGGAGCTGTGTCGAAACAACTATACACTTCCTTGACGAGCCTACAAATGGGTCTGAGCGAAGATACCATGAACTGGACTGTTCAATTAAGTTAAAACCAAGCATAGAACATATCGTTTACACATTTGGATTTATGTGTAGATACAAAAGATGTTTGGAGTTTCATGCTTCTGTGGTTTCAAGATTCTGATTCTTGAAACTATATATAATAAGAATGTTTTTTTATAGAAATAAAACGCAAACAGACTAATAATTCCTCCAAGAACGAACAAGCTACATACTAATCTATGTACAAACTAAAATCTACGAAAACGACGTTGTTCAATAGGTTCTGCATATTCATGTACAGATTATAATTAAAATGCCAAAATCTCTAATTAAATCGGCCAAGCCAAACAAAACATTGTTACGTTTCCCAAAGCTTAAACATGAATGAGTTCAGAATCTGGTTAGACTATAGTGTGTATAATAAATAGTTCTCTCTTTATCACATCTTTGGAATTGTTTTGTGTATGAAGGATGATGTGATGTAGTTATGGTAAGTGGTAGCATCAGAAAGCTATGGCGAAGAATTGGAAACATATTTTGCGTGTGAAATGGGAGAAGAACTCGGCACTGATTTGTAAACTTTTCCTTTTTTGGCATAATGAGTGACAGCTTCTTCATGCAACTTGACGTGTATTTATTTTGTTTCTTAATTATTATTTAGTTACCCAAAATCTAATCTAAACCCCACTATCTGTGTTTTTGGACCGACACATTTCCCTCCTATCCTGATTCAAAACCCTTATAATTATTACTAGTTTATGAAAACAATCTCCAAGTAATCCAATCTAGTTGTGTTTCTGAGTTTTTCAGATTTTTTTTTGAAAAATTATATGCTCTGTAATTAGTATATATTTAAGGTGGTCTTATTAAATTCATAAAGCTTCTGGCGACAAGGGAGTCGTCGAGCTTTACGCAAAAAAAAATGTCATGATTATCTCATGATTACGATATAATAATTTTTTTATTAAATTACTTTTAGATTAGTATAAGAAACGAACTCACCTTTTTTTTCATCTTTAGAATACTTCCAAAAAGTAAATGGATCCTAAAAATATATGAGGAAAAAGATAGAATCACAATAGAAGAGAGGAAGATGCCTTGAGAGTTGAGATATATATTAGAGTAATACAATGACCTCCCTCTTCTCTCCCTTTACCTTTTGACTTAACCATATTTCTTCTCTCCTTTTTTCACTAATTCTTTTTTTTTTAAGTTGTTTTTATAATGAATAATTGATCTTTAGTCAATCAAGTGTGTCTCATCATGATCTAAATTATTTTAAAAGCTAAGTTCATTTATTTGAAAATATCATATTGATTTAGACTCGAAATATGAAATTATCTTAGAATAACACATAATTTTTTATCCGATTAAATTATATTAATTCAGCACGTCCTAAGTAATTATAAACCATATAACTTAATATTTGTAACAAAAAAATTGGTTATTATTGAGAAACAAAAGAATTATTATAGCGTAAATCTCACGTATATCAGTATATGCCTGATAAATTGGCAATAACAATTTACAACTTTCAACCGTAACTCAATCAAGGATTTCTTTTTATAACTTCTTTTACTATGTTATTGTATTTTCTTTAATTTTATCTCGTCTATTTCTCATTGTACTCACAAACATTATCTCCATAAGAGAGATCGAATAAATGAAATGAAGGTTCGTTAAAAAAAATAAAAAAAATTGGCAATAACATTATAATAAGCTCAATAATATACACTTTTTAATGAGTTAATTTTTAAAGTGAAAATTGAAAAAGGGATCGATGGCCTACTCTGCAAGACCAATTCTTGTTTCCTACTAGTGTTGTTGAAATCTGAATACACCCTTTTTTTTTTTAATTACCCTTAGCTTCAAAGTTCAAACCTTTATTTAACTTTTCCATAAATAAAAGATATTTTATCCATGACGATACATATTTTATTCCACAAAAACATATAAACACAGTGAATGTACCTCAATAATTCGAAGACTTTATATTTCTCCAAGTGCTTTGACTTTTAGCCCTTTATTAACCATCACAAGACAAGTCAACCTTTTTCCCCCTCTAGAAGCCTTTGGCTCATTTAAACTTAAAATTAACCAATTAAAAGTTACAACTAATGATATATTTGTTTATAATTTGCATATTATTAATATGCTATTCACGATGTTAAGGAAGTATATTCTCGTATTTCACTTGTTTTGCAAGGAACTTAATTATAATTAACAATACACCCTAATTGACCAATTTATTTTACATAAAAGATTAAGAGAAAAAACATTCTTAACCATATGCGTTTATACAAGAAGGTCCAAAAACTATGACGCCATTTAATTAGTGTGTTTTCTTGTTCCTTAATCCCAGCTGCCGTGGAAAATAAGTGTAATCAGTACATTTTATTGAATTAAATTATAATTGTTAGATCAATAACATCCCTATCAAATCTTTGATTAAAATTTGATATTGGGTCCATGGGACAGGCGTCATTAGGTTCAATTTTAATACTGCACGATAATTAAGTGGCTACCTTTTTAAATGAATTAAACAAACCCATCTATCAATTCATTATTGTCACTGTGAGTTTGAAACTTTGCCATCTTATAATCTCTCTTTTGTAAAAAAATAGAAAGAAAAAAAAACACATAAGGGGAGATTAATATATGTACCGTACCTGATCTTGAAATTTTTTAATATCCATAACAATTGTTAGTGGTAAATTTTCTCCGAGGGTTGGCAAAATTTTGTTCACCAACCATAACGGAATTTACTCTCACAAATTTCAATATCTCTACCTTTCTCTTCATCTCCTTTGGTACATATCATTAACTCCTTTCCTTTTCAAAAGACAAATATATTTTAAAGAGCTAGTGATACATCATCCACCAAATGTGATCCCATGATTGGTGCTACTTCTTTGGACAATTTAATTGATGGCTTTGAAAATTTATCTTCAAAATTTTGATATACTAAGAATAATTTGATTCGTAATGATCCAAGAACGTTTAGTTCAAATAGCGAATAGTTAAGGACTTTTACTAATCGAATACGATGCTTTTGTTTTGATCTTTGATCTAGGAAACCTTTATTATATATATATATATATATATATACACTAGATTAGGATCCGTCCGATTGGACATGTTTCTAAATTTTAAAATAAATTAAATTTAAACAAAACATTAATTTTAAATTTGTTGTTAATGAAATATATCTTAGATTTTTTTTGAGAAAAAAATTATAAAGCATGATTCATTAAAAAATATGGCTATAGACATAAATTCATTAAAGAAAATGGTTATATACATAAATTTATTTTTAACATAAATAAACTCCTCTGATCAGTTCTCTTCTCGAACCGTTTGTTAGGATTAAGACCTATGTAATTCTCAAAATTATCAGCATAAGCATCCTGAGTATCGGATGCTTGACCACTAGAAAGTTAGTGGATTGACTCGCAGTTCTAGAAGATGTATAACTGAAACTTGATTGTAATTTAAATTTTTATATAGCAATTTCATTGTTATTTTTCGTCTCTTGGCCTTTTCCGATAATATCCTCTTACTCAACCATTAAGTCACCATCTCTCGATTTTTTATTCTTTTTTCTAACTCTATACCTAAGGATGTTTGGTTTCCACGATTAATTTTCTTTTCCATTACCTGATTTCCATCTACCACCATCTTCAGTTTCAAACATAAGTCTCACCACTTTTTTCCCTTCTCCGAATCCATATTTGAGTATGATAATTAGTTTCGGCGAAAGTAATTTTTTCAGAGTGGATCTCCGTAGTACCCAAAGAAAAAACAAAACATGCACAAATGAGACATCTATCACTTGAAGGAGTGCATTTTAACCACTCCAAAATATACAAAATACATATTTCTCACTAAAAATCTATTTTTAATTTCTTGTAAAAGTTGTTATTATGTAATTTATTGAATTTCATACAATTAATTAATTATTATTATTTTGTGATGATAAGCTATTACAAGAAAAAAAATTATATATTCATGAGTCTATCTATTTAACCTTTTGATTCATGAAACTATTAGATTTATGTATTAATTTGATCTATTAAAAAAATAGATTAATGGGTTAATCGGTTAATCCAATCAATTTACTGTATAATTTATTTGACACTTAAACCAACATTCAAATATTAGAAACGTGTGAAATATTTTTATATGAGTTTAAATAATATGAAAATCTAAAAATATAAATTTCAAAATAATATTTTTACTGAAGTAATAATATTTAACATATTTTAGAAAAATGGTAAATAAAAATTTATATATTTTTTATTATTTTTTTTTTTGTTGGTTTTAATTAAGGAAAAAAAAATTTACATGTGTCATAATCTTATCTATCAACCGACACGTGTCATAATCTTATGAATTATAATTTTGACACGTGCCGAGCTTTCGTAAGTTCAACCAAGTTTTTTTTTACTTAATAACTATAGAGATAGAATATTAAAATTCTATTTTTTTCTTTTAGTATTTTATTCCTTTTTTTAAAAAAAAATTTATGATAATCTATGATTTTAATTAATTAAACACATATCAAAATCTGATCGTTTAAATTAACACGTGCCAATATCAGACGAATTACTAATTTTGAATCATTTTTCTTTATATAATAAGATGGTTTTGTTCCTTTTTTGTTAACTTTTAGGATTAGGAACTAACTTTAAAAAAAATTTAAAATATAATTTTCATTTAATTAAATATATATTTTTAATTTAGTTTAATTAAAAAAAATTTCTTGATAATTTATGGTTTTATTTAATTTGAAGTGTGATGAATTTTTTTTTTTTCTAATTATCTAGTTTTTTCTTTTTAAGATTGTATATGTTTCTTTTTTCTGATAATAAGTTATTTTTTTCTTTGATAATTTATAATTTTATTTAATTAAAAACGTATCAAAATCTGATTATTTAAATTGACACGTGTCACAATCAAATGAGTTAGCAACTTTGAATCATTCTCCTTTATATATATATATATATTATTCGGATAACAACGAAGATGGTCTTATTAAGATGATACGTAAAATATCAGTGCATATGTTCTCATGTTCTTATTTAATTTAACTAGTAGTATATATATTTATATATTTCTCAATATAAGTTTGTGGATATAAAAATGATTTTTGATTCTCTTAATTAATTCACACATTTCTATCACCAAACATTCGAAGTATTTGTCTCTATCTCGACAACATATAATACACTCCTTTGTACTATACTACAAATCAATTAGTAAAAAATGTTGACAATAATACATATAGCTTTAGATATATAGCAAACAAATTAAACCAATAAGGGATTGAATTAGACTGACATGTATATATAATATTTTTTATTGGTTCAAATTTTTGTAAAATATTGAATTGTGTTATTGTTCTTGTCTCTTGGTGACCAAGTCTATCACATGTAATAAAGTACACATAATTGGTCTTCCTTTCTTAGTCGTAAGCTGCCATGCAAGTGTGGGGCTTTCAAGCTTTGGTACAAATTTATGTAATATCTATATATATATATATACTCACATATGCATATTAATGAATCAATGTGTCATTCAATTATACTCGAATTGAAAGTAATTTCGATTTTGCATGCTATTTATTTAGATGTATATAAGAAATTAATGTCGTTTTCTTAATCACACTCTTAAACTGCGGATCATGTATAATCATCAAAATTAAATAATATTAAAAGATCATCCACTACTATTTTGCTAGGACATGAATCATGAGGAAAGTTCTATAGCGTGTAATATCATACAAATAAATGATATCTCTGCGTATACATTTACTAAAAATACATAGAATGGAGGGAGAAAAAATTTGACTGGATCAATAAACAGTGATTACAATTCAACGTATAGACTATAGCCTAAATAGTATAATATTTTCTAGTCTAATAAATCTATTAATTTTAGAAAGAAAAAAAACTCAAAAATGATATATTTAGAATTTGATGCAAATCATGTAATCATATTAGAGTATATATTTTACATGTCTCCTTTAAACTTAAAACTTGTTCACATTCACATTCACTGCACTAAAATTTTACTTTTAAATAGATCATCCAAAATGGAATGTATGAAATATATTTTGCAGTTACATGAGCACAGCCTAAAAATCGAGAACATAAGAAGAAGAAAAAAGTCAGAGGAAGAGAGAAAGAGTCAAAGGGTGGCGGGCTATAAAGCAAGAAATATAAATGTGTGGGTTTTATGATTAAGAAAATTATAATAAAATTAAAGATATTTCTCTGTTAAATTACTAATGAAATTAATTAAATCTCTAGATTCTGATGTAGGAACAAAGACAAAGGAGAAAAACATTAGTCTCCCCTTCTCTGTTATTTCTTAACTCTACTAATATTTTATCACATAATTTATATATCATCGAGTTTTCCAATTCCATAAAGTCACTTTTTGATTAATTTTTATTTTAATTCTCTACTTTTGACATCTTCATCACATGAAGGACTATATCTCCTCCAGCTATTATATAGTCTCTATTCTTTTTATATTATCTCCATTCACATATAACTTTCTCCTTTACACTCATTTCCCTGTATGTATATATAAGAACCACACACACACGCACCATCATATACCATCCTCCTCCTTCTCTTCATCAATATCATATTTGAGAAAGAAAGAAAGAGAGAGAGAGAGAGAGACAATAAGAACAAGATCATCAAAAATCAAGAATCAAGAATCAAGAAGATGGGAAGAGCACCGTGTTGTGATAAGGCCAACGTCAAGAAAGGGCCTTGGTCTCCTGAGGAAGACGCCAAGCTCAAAGATTACATCGAGAATAGTGGCACAGGAGGCAACTGGATCGCTTTACCTCAAAAGATTGGTATATACTTCAATTCACTTTTTATTTTAAATTCGCAACGAGTTTCTATATAGTTTGAGACGGTCTAGCACATAGAATTTTTCTTGTATATTATGTGCGTATTGATATATTTATTTATATACATGATATAGGTTTAAGGAGATGTGGGAAGAGCTGCAGGCTAAGGTGGCTCAACTATTTGAGACCAAACATCAAACATGGTGGCTTCTCCGAGGAAGAAGACAACATCATTTGTAACCTCTATGTTACTATTGGTAGCAGGTACTATACTTATATATAACAATATACACTTGATCTTGAATTAGAGAATCATTATGCTTATCTTCCTATGAATTTCTTTTAGGTGGTCTATAATTGCTGCACAATTGCCGGGAAGAACAGACAACGATATCAAGAACTACTGGAACACGAGGCTGAAGAAGAAGCTTCTTAACAAACAAAGGAAGGAGTTTCAAGAAGCGCGAATGAAGCAAGAGATGGTGATGATGAAAAGGCAACAACAAGGACAAGGACAAAGTAATGGTAGTTCGGATCTTTATCTTAACAACATGTTTGGATCATCTCCATGGCCATTACTACCACAGCTTCCTCATCATCATCAAGTACCTCTTGTGATGAACCATGTAGCAGTGGAACCAACAAGCTGCAGCTACTACCAAACGACACCGTCTTGTAACCTAGAACAAAAGCCACTGATTACACTCAAGAACATGGTCAAGCTTGAAGAAGAACCGGATAGAACAAACCCTGATCATCAAGATTCTATTACAAACCCTTTTGATTTCTCCTTCTCTCAGCTTTTGTTAGATCCTAATTACTACTTGGGATCAGGAGGAGGAGAAGGAGATTTTGCTATCATGAGCAGCAGCACAAACTCACCATTACCGAACACAAGTGGTGATCAACATCAAAATCAGCAGCAAGAGGTTCTTCAATGGTCTGGAAATAGTAATTTTCAGACGACAGAAGCAATCAACGATATGTTCTTAAACAGCAACAACAACAACAACAACATAGTGAATCTTCAGACCAACGAGGACACAAAATTCTATGGAGACTCCTCAGTAGCCGGAGCCGGAGCAGCTTTGGCTGGAGGAACTACGAGTACATCGGCGGATCAAAGCACGATAAGTTGGGAGGATATAACCTCTCTTGTTAATTCTGAAGATGCAAGTTACTTCAATGGGCCAAATCATCTGTAGCTTTTTTTTTTTTACTTACATATATAAAGAGGGCTTTTTGTATAAATTTGTGTCTTTAGGGGGGTGGTCAAGAAATTATGTGGATTTATGATTAATATTTCATGCAGAGATTTGTTTATTTTAGTTTCAACTTAGCTTTATTCACGAACATTATATATGATATTTTTGAGTTTTTCTTCATGGTTGATTTTCAAGAAGGAAAAGAGATTCTGCCTTTTACAATCTCTGTAAAATTACATCTGACACATAAAAAGAAGGAAACAACTATAATCTAAATTTGAGAGCCTAAAAGAGGATTGTCTTTTAAACGCACAAACATCGATCACCAATTATTAAATTCTTCAATTTCTTAATAAAAAGTTTGTATATATATTTATGTTCACCTTGTTAATTATCTTTAATAAATATAAATGATATAGTTTTGAAATATATTAAACAGTAATTGTTAGGTGCCCACAGTAATGGAGAATCCAAGGATGATTTTCTGCCCTGTTTTCTATTCTAATTTTTTTGTCAATCAACCCTGTTTTCTATTCAATTCCACTTGGGTCTACAGATACATATGAATTATGATACATTTTTCATTTCATGACAGTGAAAGATTTCTGACAGTCAAATTTTGCCAAACCAAAATTTACATAATCAACTCTTTTATTTTATTTTGTCATTAACATAATATATCAACTCTTTTTATCGCTGACATATTTGGAATTTTAATCTACTATTATGGAGCTACGAAATACGAATCATACATATTTATAGTTGAAGTGTTGAACAATAAGAGAAGAAAGAAAAAAACCGACATCGTAGACCACGATGTGTTTATTTGGCTTGTACAGTTATTCAATAATTCGTATAAAAATTTTGTAATGTACATATATGTCTGTAAATGGCGTACGTACGTAAGCGCAAGTTATATTTGTAGTTGGATAATCATGTTAATAATACTCCGTATTAACTGCCGACCAACAAAAAGAATGATTAATTAATCAAAAAGGAATGGTTCAATATGGACACGTACATGGTCGGATCTATATGGCTTCGTCTGATCAGAGATACTCCGACAAACACTCGAATACACTTATGTGTGTGTATGCACAAACTATGTATATGTTAATGTCATTTATTTCCCTTACATATATACTTAGTCGTGTATATATATTAATTTAAAGATATATTTCCCCGGTTCAACAAGACGACTTGGACCTCTCCGGTTTGCAATGCACAATGTCGCTGGAAACCATTACTGTTGTATATATATTTGTAAATCAATGATAATAAATATAAAGAACTACCTAACATAATGAGGAAGAGTTGTCTTACTTTTGTAACCAAAAAAAGAAAAAAGAACAAAAAATAGAGTTGTCTTACCAATTCAAAGGTGATGTACATACAGCTTCGAAAATCTCTCTATTCAGTTTGGGAATTTGAAGATCACAGAATCAAATGATGTCACTCAAAATTCTCTTTTCCCTGTTTGAGTTTGGCACATATCGTTGCCTATTCAAACCTCCAAATAAAATCATTTCATTTCTACCATATTTATTTGGAAAGCCAAAATCATGTATCATTATTTTCATTTACCAAATTTAAAGCAAAAAAAAAGAAGAAAAAAGATCCAAACTATCATTTATTGGGTTTTATATAGGATTTTCTGTTTTCTTAATCGATGATATAAATTAAGCTTTGGAAAAGTCTGGTGACGATGAACCTATAAACATAAACTTATTTTGTTGTGCAACAAAAAGATAAAAGTTTATTTTTTTGTAAGAAAAGCAAAAGGAAGAATATAAAGTTCCGATTTCTAGCGATCCGAGCAGAAGGGTGCATCTCTTTTAGAACAAAAAACAACCGCTTAGGCTGCGTTCAGGCCCGGCTGCGTATCTGATTGTCATTTAGATCTTTCAAGGCCACCATATTTACGAATTAATTGGTCAAATTTTTCGAACATGAACTTAAAGTTTTAGCTGTGAACCCTACCCACCACTCAGAGATAATATTTAGTTGGAAAAGTCACAATATTCTCTATTTTTGTTTTTTTTTCTTTTAGGTTTTTCATTTTCTTTATCATTTTTTTTGTTTTTGTCGTTTCTTTCTATGGATTTTTAAATGGTTATTATCATCTATTTTTTTTTGTAGAAAAAAATAATTATATTATTTAAAAAAATACATTTTTATTAATTTTCATCTTGTAGACTTTAAATTATTTTTAAAGATCTTATTATCTACCTTATATAATTTAACATTTATATTTTGATATGATTTCTTTTGTGTTGGTAAAATGAGTGTTTTCATTCTTAAAATCCTAATTTTAAATTAAAAAATTTGTAATTAAAGTAAGACTACATTATAGAATAACGTATTACATCTCCAAAATTGTAAGCACTATAAGCACGACATTGGTTCCGAATCAATAGATGCATTCTGTCATGCAAATTTTCTATTTGAATTTGCACTTGTCCTTAAGAAGTTTTGTTAATATTAAAAAAAAAAATTGTTAAAACACCCTGGATCTATATATTTTTATTATAGGGAAAAATAATTAATTATCAGATTTGATCATTTGGTTGGAAATTCAAAATTATCGTATCTTTGAACGTTAGATATCCCTGCTTTAAGAAGTTGAAACTCGTTTATAGTTTGATAATTTTATATGTGATGTGTTATATATGCTATATACGCATATACCTCACGTAAATTAGTTAGTTTCAAAAAATAGCCAGTTTAAAACTTTATTTTTATATCATAATTTTGTGTTTAGAGAGACGAAACATTCGTATCTACATTGACTTTTAAAAGGCTACATATATAAAAATAGATGTGTTTATCAACCCACTCAGAGGAAGACAATAGTTTTACTATGAATCTACAAGATGTAAATTTCCGTAGTTCACATGATCTAATCTATATATACGGCACTAACATAGTGTTCAGTGTTCACATTTCATTTACGTAATATGTAATTTATTTGTACGAATGATATATATTATATATGAAATATTATTCAAGATCGTTTAAAAAATTATATAATTAATAAAAAAATTCTTATGTTCTAAGAGGTCAAGCTATATTTTTATTTGAAAAAATGTGTGGAGATTTTATGTAGATGCAGTAATTGCACACTTAAAAGAGAGTAATGAATAACGACCCATCAACCAATCAAATATCTAACAGTCCAATACATTTTAAACCTTTTTATTTTTATTTCTAGAAAATGACATTTTATTTATGGTATTTTAGGCCGTGCTTGGTTGATTACTATACGTGGATATATAATAATTAATTCGGGGAAGAATTTTGTTTGTTAATCTCAAATTTGTACATACATACGCTTAAGGACAATAGAACAAAAGTGTGTTTCCAAAGAATAATTGAAAAACTAGTCTCTGAAAGCCAAGTCATTTTGTATGTTCCAAGCATTCTCTACAAACAGAAAAACGACAAATCTTATGGAATTATCCGCCTATAATTAACATATAAATTAAATCCAAATTTAGGATAGAAAAATCAATTAAATAATCGTAATCAATGGAGAAAAAATTAGGAGATTCTAGAGATAGTGATGAAGATTATGCATGTAAGCACTTGCATCAGTGGATGGCAGGACGTGTCTTGAGCATGGACTTGTATGCTATACTTAGTTTAGTCATATAACTTTATAGTTTTATTAAAGCATTTCTCATCTACCAACCGAAATACCCTATCATATATATATATGTATATATATATATGTATATATATATATATGTATGTATAACACACGTTATTAAGGAGATAATTATTTAAAATTAAGAGCTCGAATTTTGACGATTAAATATCTAATTTAACCTACTCTAGTTCCTAATTCAGTAGGACTAGCGAAGATCCGGAATTTCTTAATAACAATTAAAAAAAATCACGAAAAAAGCGTTACTCAGTGTAAATGTTTTCTTTTCCACATTGTCCAAATATATGCTTAACTGAAAGAATTGTGTTTCAACATTTTATAAATTGAAAATTTTGGAAACCAATAATAGATAAATATATATATATATATATATATATGTGAAAAGAAGGAAAAGGAATAATTATCGTTGAGAAGAAATCAAGGAACAAAACGATATATGAACGAGAGTTCATAACTTTATAGATATACGAATAATACGGAATCACTATGATTAAAAATTTAATGCATTGATTAATGATACATTCTGTCAAACCTCTAGACGATAAGTAAAAGAACACCATATAAAACCTTGATTAGCCTCGCGACAATTCGCCCCGCGACGACATTTTTATATATTTTTATAAGATAATTTTCTTTGTTTAACCATTAAAATTGGACCATTGTCAAAAAGGAACCAACGTACTTTATAATTATAATATTATATATAATGCAGCTGATGCTGACACTCACTAACACGTTAATATTATTAACCCTGTTTTTTTTTTTTTTTTTTGTTCTTTTATAATAATAGTTATCTTTTCAACTTTTTTGTGTTTCTGTTTTCTGTCCGTTTAAAAGTTAGGAAATTTGTTTTTATTTACATTAAATAATGAAATGTTTTATCGTGGAAATGGGAGTAATGTCGCGTCCATCTGATTGTTTTCTATGTGTTTTAACTTTTTATTTAATTAATTTATATAACACTGTTTCCGTTACGTAGACGAGATTTGGCTATTTCTTGTTATCTGCTTATGGGGGGGGGAAAAAGATTGATAAAAGGAAAATGTCCGCTACGTTAAATAAAATAATAAAATATTAGTTTCACTTATATTACTTTCGCATTATTCTTCTGATATTAATTTATTTATGTTACAACATCAACATCCAGATTCAAAACATACAAATTACCTTCTACTCCAATTCTTGGCTTCGCTTTAAAAGAGACTTATAAGGCCCAGTAAAGCCCATTTGAAACGGAAAACATAGACCCGCTATAAGATATCAACAATATGTGTCTCGTAAGGCCCATACAAGCCCTGTAAGACCCATACTAGCCCATTTGTTACGACTTGATAGAAAATTACTCTCGTCGTGGTTTTTGGGACATCACATGTCACTAAAAAACTGCTTAGGTTGAAAGGTAGGAAGAGCCGACTATATTTATTGTATTTGAGAAAATCATAAACAAAAAGTCAAATAATAGAAAGAACTAAAAAAAAAAGAGAGATTAATTTGGGATTAAACAATGTTGGACCGAAGGTCCGGATAAAAAAAGAAAAAAACAATGTTCGAAAAGATAGGAAGAAGAGGATGAACATTGATAAACTCCATGAGCATTAATAAATCGAATTTATATTATATATAATTAATGACGGTGCATGTAAGCCAAAGAAACAAATCTTTGTGCGATTGGATACTTGTTTCTTAAGTAACAAATGTGCGATGAATCTTCTTTTTAATTGTGAACATATTAAGTGGATGTATATACCCATTAATTTAAGGTCTGTTATTGTAAGTTGTAACTATATAATAAACTTGAAAATTAACTCGTATATATTAAAAAAAACGTCAAGTGACTCTCCGATTCATAAGATAACGTGATGCCATATTTAAGCATATAAATATGAAATTTTAATTCCGAGGTTTTTTTCAATATGTATGTAATGCATCAAGTATGCATGTGTAGACTGTAGTGTAAGTTTCAATGCCATGCGTAGATGGTCCCTCATGCATACATGAAGAGCATCAAATGGGTCCTCGCGTCTAATTGATGTACTTTGGAATCCATATGATGTGTTCTATTGGTCGAAGCCATAGATGGAGACAAATCTCATATCGTTAAAATTCATTACGCGTATAAATTTGATCACTTTTTAGGTGTAAATGTAAGAGATGTTATATGCTTTTGTGTCAAGGCATGTGCAGTTATATGGCCTTACTCGTGAAGCCCACATGACTCTCAAAGCTTGGTTCAAACTTAGACATATAGGTTAATATTAATCTATATCCACTTTTCAATACGTTGTTTTATATATATAACAGTTTTAAAAGGCATAAACAATATACCGCTAACAAGTTCTATATGATTAGTATGCAGCTAAGTTGACGTACCAAATATATTTATAGTATCACATTATCATTCCATGTTGCTTAAAATATTTGCGAGTAGCACTACGACCATTATCAATTAATGACGAAATTTTTCTGGTACAACAACTAATCTCAGTTTGTATAGTTATGGTCGGTCATATGCAATTAAGACTTTTAAGTACAATACTCATCACGGATTTTCAAAATCCAACCAAATTCTTAATCTCTTATTTCTCAAGTACGTACATATCTCTATTAAGTTTTTTAACCGATTAATTAGTTAGTTCAAACATATTTTGGGGACTCAACAGCCAAAATTAATGCCCTTCACATGTAAGCATCATTAGCCGTTACGGCGGGTATGGCCGCATATCATGCTAAAACTAAATAAATTCGGTTACTAAAGTTGTATTATATATTTATCAAAAAAAAAGAAGAAGATGTATTATATATAGTTTATAGTCTTCGCAGTACCAACAAGACGACAAAGCTCATGGCATTTTCGTTTATTTATTTATTTTGTAGATATTATATACTGTCTTAACTTCATTACCTTTGACCGGTATCTTATATGATGATTAGCGTATGATATGACACTTCATCCCTTCGCAAATAATTACACGAAATAAATAAAATTGTTATAACTCCTTTTCTATTCAAATGATTGGAACCTTTAATTTCCAAAATTTTGAATACTGATTTCGGTACCTGTGATCGGAATTGTACTAGTAATGTTATAATCTTTAATCATTGTAAGCATAGGGACATCAATTGCCTAATTGTTTCCCTAATTACTTATTGTTTCTTCTAAATTCATAATTAAGTAACTTTTGAAAAAATTAAGACTATTTAAAACATTCACTATATGATCACAGTTACATAAAATACATAAAGAATTAGTTATAGCAAAATATGAACTCTAGTCTGTATCTACAAAAAAACAAAAACTTCTAGGTAGACTCGAAGGTTAGGTTTGTTTCTAAAGAGCTAGACTCCACGTTATCCATTGAACTATCATCTTTTGGTTAATATAAACTTTTTTGGTTACCGGTTGGTTTATGTTGTCTCTAGACAAGTTTTTTTTCTTTCTTTTCATGCTTTGAGCAAGCTAGTCATTTTCAATAACCTTTTCCCCAAAAAAAAAAAAAAAATCATTTTCAGTAACCAAAACAAATTGCCACTCTAAACCTATAATCTATAGGGAAATTTGAATGGGGAAATCTTCACTCTTTTCGTTGTGATGCCTCGCTGGCCAGGGATTTATCTGCAATCCCATCTATTGATGAAATCAAAGCAGCCTTGTTCTCTTTACCTCGAAGCAAAGCCCCAGGTCCATACGGATTCCCGGCTGATTTCTTCACTCATTCTTAGGACATTGTTGGCTCGGATTTTTTCTCTGCGGTTCGGAAATTTTTCTTGTAGCCCTCTTTGAGCAGACAGGTCAATGCAACAATTATCTGTTTAGTACCAAAGTTCACAGGTGCAGAAAAGCTATCGGATTTCCGGCCAATTTCGTTCTGCAACACGGTTTATAAGGTCATATCTCGAATTATTTCTTCTCGGCTTAACCTCTTTGTCCCTGAAGCTGTTCAAGCGAATCAAGCAGGGTTTGTGAAAGGTCGCCTTCTTTGTGAAAACGTTTTACTCGCCTCTGAGTTGGTTTCTGATTTCAACAAGCAGAGTAACACAAGTAGAGGTTGTCTTCAGATAGACCTGACTAAAGCTTTTGATAATTTGGACTGGTCATTTCTTCTGAATATTCTAGAAACCATGGATCTCCCCCAGGTGTTTGTTGACTGGATCGAAGTCTGCATTTCTTCTCCATTTTATTCTGTTGCACTTAATGGAGAGCTAGCTGGGTTCTTTGCTGGCAGAAAGGGACTCAGACTAAAGGACCCTATATCCTCTTCACTATTTGTTCTTGCTATGGATATTTTATCTCAGGATTTGGACAAAGCTGTTTCTGAAGGTCTCTTCCAGCCGCACCCTCTCTGTTTTAGCTCCTTCAAGACTTGGCTTTCTCTGAATCCTCCACCACTTCAAGTCCCTTGGCACAAAGCTGTCTGGTTCTCGCAGCGAATTCCCAAGCACGCTTTCATCATGTGGCTTGTTTTTAAGGATCGCCTAACAACGAGAGATAAGTTAATCAGATGGGGTTTGAACGTTCCTGAAACATGTCTGCTCTGTGATAGGAATGATGAAACAACTAGTCACTTATTCTTCAATTGCTATTACTCTCAAGCTGTTTGGGGCTCTTTCTTTTCTCACGATAGTTTGAACCCTCCTCTGCTCTTTGAAGCCATCACTGCGTGGCTCTTCACTCTCTCCTCCACACCAAAACTGAGTATCATATGTCGTCTTATCTTTCATGCGGTGGTTTATTATCTTTGGAAGGAGCGCAATGAAAGACTTCACTCCGCTACTTCTAAATAACATGCTCTACTTGTTAAGGAAATTCAGATCATTATTAGAAGTAAGTTAGCAGGGCTAGACAGGCTACCTCCTTCAAGGCAGCCCTCCTCTTCTAGTTCCACTATGGAGGAATCTTTTCTCTCCAACTGGTTTCGTTACATTCAGCCATAACTCTTCTCTAAACGACTTCAACCTCTTCAACAGCTCAAGTCAACATGTTGCTTCACTAAAGTTTCTTATATTATTACATGGACTTCTACTTATTTTCTTTCTCTTGTTGTAAACTCAAAAATTTGTCTTTTTTTTTGGGGGGGGGGGGGGGGACATAAGAAAAAATATATAAGATGTTAAGGAAAAAAAAATTTGAATGAGGAATTAAATATATATTAAATGTTTATTTCCTGTAGTTAGAATTTGAACCCACAATCCAAAAAAACACTCTCTTTTTTTAATATATACATCATTTGATTCTTATTCATCTATTGATGCTAGATTTAAACAAGATAGTCTGAATTAAAATAAAAGTTTTTTTTAATATGACTAAAATAAAATTTAATTGGTTGTAATTTTAGCTCAGGAAAATAAGATGTGACATGGACATTCTTATGCAATGCAACGTACCTAGTCAAATTGGTAATTCAAGACTTTAGTGCCGTAGAACGCTTGAAGCTACATTTTGTTCCTTAACTATTTAAAGATTTATTCGTCATTATTAAATAATTAGGCTTCATCGAACATTATCGACAAAAGGATCATATATGACATCTTTTTCTATTCACCTAAGTTACATTACTTTTGCCTTTCCCCATTTGATTTCTCAGTTGACCAAATCCCGCCGTTGCAATATAATGATTAATCAAGTAGCTAGTTAATTACTCAATTGACATTAAACTAAGCCTCCTTGTTATATGCATTAACTAACGTTAACGATCATTATAGACATATAGTCAAAGGAGAATATATCACAGAGTCACAACTCATAACCAATTCAAAAATTATACCATATCCATTAAATCAAATACATAAATATATATTAAAAAAAACAATTACATTTTATGGGTACAATACATGCAAACCTTCCATTAAAATTACAACGGGATATATATAATTTATATATACAGCCACTGCAAATCCACTTTCGGACTGAGTGCATTTTTTAAACATATAACAACACTTATACTAACATGTTTACACCCGAAAAATTGCATAAAAAACTCAGCCAAACATAAATGAATATTACATACATAATGATATATATGATTATAGATATCTTGGAAAATGAAAAATACTTTTCCAAAATATAAAAAAATTAGGAAAATAAAGAAGAAGAAAAAACCGTGAAGTTTTTATTGTTCGTCGTCTCAAACATAGGGAGATGAATAATTTCATCGTTCATCAGGTACACGATCGGTCCATGAAACCCGGAAAACCCAATTAGAGACTGTCTTCTTCCTCAAACTCTTGAGCCTTTCATGGCTGCTTCTTGAAATCATTCGTCCACAGTCTGTGGACTCTACGAAAGTTTTGAGCCTCTTCAAGGCCAAATCAAGTGTATCCTCGCTCATATTAGCGAAACAAACCCTAAACCAACCCGGTTCGGTGCAGTGACATGACGAACCAGGCGAGATGTTTAGTTTCACGTTGTATACAATCTTTTTCCAGAGATCAAGCTCTGCTTCGAATGTGTTTGTGTCCAATAAGTGTCTCATGTCGACCCAACAGAACAAGCCTGCGTTGCTTCGTAGACAAGTAATCCCGGCGGACTCAAGACCAGACACGAGGCGTTTCTGCCTAGACTTGAGTCGTTTCTGGTTCTCTTCGAGGTATTGGCTTGTGAACTTCTTGTCGGAGAGCAATGCAGAGAGAAGGTACTGTGTCTGAGAAGAAACAAGACCGAAACTTGACATTTTTGTAGCTGCGGAAACGACCGTTTCGTCGTTGGAATAGATCGCTCCCACGCGGAAACCAGGAAGTCCCAGGTCTTTAGAAAGGCTATAAACGACGTGGACTCGTTTTGATACCTCCGTGTTTTCGAGTTTCTTGTCTTTCAAGACATCCATTACGCTTATGAACTGTTCAAACCCGAACATAGTGCCTGAGTAGATCTCGTCGCTGATAAGATGAATGTTCTTGGAAGTAATGAAGTCAACGAGAAGGTTAAGTTCACGTCTGGTCAACGCAGTGCCAAGTGGGTTAGATGGATTCGTGACAAGAACTCCTTTGACTTTGAGATCAAGTTTCTGGGCTTGTTGGTAAGCTTGTTGTAGAGCTGATTCCGTGATTTGGAAGCCATTAGAGCTCGAGCAGTGAATGGGTACTATCTCAGCTCCGGTCCTCCATTTAAGATCTCTATCGAATCTGTATACGAAAAAGAAGCCAAAACGTAAGCATAGAGCTTTGTTGGGTAACTTGGAATCCAAGTAAAATGTAGGGTTAGAGTTGTAATTTACCCGGGATAGTAAGGAGTAGGCAAAAGGAAAGCATCGCCAGGCTCTGCAAGACAAAACATGAGAGTCTCATTCGCAGAGGTCGAACCAGCGGCTAAAACAATCTTTTTCGGATCAAACGTAACTCGGTTTCCTCTTATCTCCTCCATAAACTCAGCCATAGCCTAAAAGAGAAAACAGAAAATGTTCATGAGTATTATAAGAAAGTGATTCTTTACGTGTAATATACGTTATGTTAACAAAAGAAGCTTACTTTTTTGAATTCGGGCATGCCATGATAGTCTTGGAAGAGAGCAAGCTCCCTGAAAATGGATTGACCGTTTCTCTTTAGACTAGCGGCGTCTGGGTTCTTAGCTAACCATGACTCGATCAGATCAAAACATAGTTGATTTTCGGCAAGACCCATCTGGATAATCCCATTAGGGTTCTTGATCTCGTCGTAAGGATTCTTCTCGTACTCTTCCCACCCCAAGAAGTAGGATGAGTCTTGTCCATGACCATTGCTTGTCACTTTTGTCGAAAGCTGTTTCATTTTCTGATTTAAAGTCAAAAAAAGATTTTGGTCGAAGAGAAGATTGATGTGGGAAGAGAAATAGAGATCTTGGATTAGGCTTTAGTTGGTGCAAGAGTGAGAGATGTGGTTGGAGTTGCCATAGGTATGTTGTGGTATATATATAGATTAATATAATCTAACGACATTTTATCCCAAAAAATAAAAATTTGACAACAGAATCAGAGAGACTTTTTGACCGTCCAGACATTAGGATAGTTTTTAGTAAATTTTCGCCAAGACATGTGATACAACTTCTTTTTATTTTATTTTAATTTCATCGCTAATAATTAATCAGCTATTATTTGATCATAACAAATGATTATTGTATTCCAATAGTTCTTGTTTTTATTTCAAAATAAGAATGGTCCATTATTGAACTTCTTCTATTTATTATTGCATTCATACATACACCAATAAATCTTAGTATTGGATGTTTTAAAATAATAATACAAAATCCAATTCTATATACGTACAAATATAATAGAACATTTTCGGCTTCTTTCCCTAATTTCTTTGCTTATTTGTTTCTAGGATTCGAGTATATTTATACAATACTTTTAAAAATTAATCAGGATGATAAAGGAAATGATAATTACGACGGATTAAACTAATTATATTTAATATTACAAAAATGATTAGTCTTTACGCGTTTCCGTCACCGCCGGACCGTCCTTATTGTGACCATCCTTTAGGGACCAAACATAGCAATTAAATTAAAAAAAAAAAAACAAACTCAAATGTCATAATAATAATAATTATTATTTTTGGTAAAAAACTGATTAAAAAAAAATGGGTTCTGCAATTTTATAAGATGTTTAAAATTTTTTTTTGTGTTTTAAAATATAAGATAATTTTACATTTGTATATAATTTTTTTTATTAAATATTGTGTGATTAATAATAATCTGCAGTTTTTTTTTATTGGTTAAAATTTTTTTTGTTTATATATTAAATAAAACTTTTTATTTAGATCAAAAAAATTTTTTTAATATGCCTATTTTTAATCAAAACACCAAAACGGATGGAGTATATGATACCGGTTTCAATATAATTAAAGGCCTCATAGTTTTATAGATTGATATAGATGTACAATGTAAGTATTTTGTTCATACAATTGTGACTTGTGGCTTGTGTGGCCATTTTTAACATGTTACTATCAGATATGATGAACTGTCAATACGTTGACTTGTATAATATCTTATTTATATAAAATAGGGTGGTAAACGTAAAATTGAGAAACAAGGAAATGCCATACAAGAAAAGGGAAAAGAGACAAGTGGGGATCGATCAAATGTAATAGCCATACCGACATCAAATCGCCTTAAGAAATTTTGGATTGGCTCATTAAATCGATCTTGTATACGTATGCATACATTTATACATGTAAATATACACATTTGTTTATACGGAAGAGGGTAAGTCAAAGAGGACCATTTATGCTCCCTATACTATAGTAGTCCCAAATGTTTTGGTCCGCCATTAATTTTATTTTTCTTTCTCTATTCATTGACATTAACTTATTTTTTTGGTGGGATCATATTCATGCAAATATGTTTTTTACTGACCAGTGTGTTTCAGTATTGTAATTGACAGGTTTATCAGACTTCTAATTTCCATCCATCTCCTATATCAATAGAAATATAGAATAAATGATATGTGAACATATAATTATGTTTAGTAGCTAATCAAATCTTCAGTTTATATTGTTTCATGTACGTATTGATATACTTATTTCGCCAATGGTGAAATAATGATGTGAATGATAATCATAATAAAAATGTAAAATCAAGCAAACTATTGAGGATTAAAATTATCCTACTAGTTGTTGACAAAGACAAAAAGATTCTCCTAAAGACTAGTTGAAAGGAGAAGATTTATATTGTAATATTGTTTTGTTGAATTTTAAATTCATCCTGAAATTTAAAAACTTATATAAATGAAAACCAAAATAACATAATTTTTTAGTTATATAAATTCGAATAATTTATCTGAAATAAGCACCAGCAGGCAGTAAGATGTGAAAATATTTCTTGGAACATGGGATTTAAAAAAAAACCTTTAAAGAATTAAATGGAAAATGGTTTGAAATGAGTGATTCATTGATTTGGACCTAGAATGATTAATATAATAACTTACTCCATCAAATTGAGTTATTTTAACATAAAAATCAGGTGGATGATATCAAAACCAGTGTTGGTAGCCGTTGGTTATAACTTATAACTTATGCACCCCAGATTTTTAGGTGACGTTGTTCGATTTAATTTTGACTCCAACTAATAACTAACTTAACTGGAATATTCTTGGTAGATAACATGATATTATTGTCCCTTAACTAACCCAAAAAAAAACCATTATTGTTTTTTACAGGAATTGTTTTCTGACGTCAGAAAATCGTTGTCATTTCAAAATTAAACACCCACTTTTGAATTATTTTTAAATAATTAATGAGACGTTGAGATTTTCTCAGATTATTTTGAAGATTTTAGAAAGCTCAAATTGATTTGATTGGTATGATAAAACGGGTCCTCGTATAACAACAACTTTTAATAATGATAAAATGCAATACGACTCATTGGAAAATCGCATGTGAAATAATATTGATGATGAGGCCATATGTTTCGGTATTGATCATCTTATTCTTGATTCTGTTTTCTGAAACAACCAAAAGATATCATAGCAACTCATAAATGCAATCATATAATTAAATAACTAATATCATGGAGCTTTTTAGATTCTATATATTGAAGAATCAAGATAGACCTCTGTACATAGTAGTTATTTTCTCTCTTTATTGTTTGATCAACTTTCTCTTTGAAAAATATAGAACAAAAATAAAAATAAATAAATAAACATGTGCTAAAGATACGCCAATTGATACCGTAAAACATATGTTTTGTTCTTCATGAGCAAAATGTTAACTCTCAACAATGTGACTGTGATAAAATTTAAATCATCCTAATTAAAAACAAGTAATTAAAAAACTAACTATGCTCTACTGTTTTAGAAAATATTTTTTTAAACTAATACCAAGATTCTTTAACCAAAAAAATAAAAAAATAAAAATAATACCAAGATATTTTACCAAAATAATAATACAAGTTTATAAATATTAACAAAGTTTAATTAAAATTAACAAAGTTTTGGACTGTATGTATATGGAAAATGCACTTCAAACTTGTTTTAGCTGGTTAAATATATGATGCAATTGGGAAAATTTATGTATATATTTATATTATAATTGAATTAAATAAGATAAAATAAAAAAAAAGAAGGGGAGAGAGGAGGAAGTAGAGACGTGAGGGGTGGCACATGGAGATGCAGTAGAAATAGGGTTTAAGAATGCATGTGAAAAGTATAGCTTATAAGACCCTACCCACCCCAAGTCCCTACATCAACAACATCATTTTGTGACAACCATCGTGATCTTTCTCTTTTTCAGATTTTGTTTTTCTTAATTTCCACTATTCATGTTCCAAAACTTGAAAACCTGGGTCCCATTTAACATCTCAAAAACCTGATATGTATTATGCATATTTTTGTTTATAACTTTTTTGTATTTTCTTGAATGTTTGTGTATATTTGGTTGTCGAATTTTCAATATGACTAATGGTCTAGTTGCAAATTTCAAGTGGTGAAGATGCTTCATGAACAGAGATCGAGTTTTCTCTTGTCTTTTTTTCTTATATATATCTTAAATAACAAGAAACCGCAGTTTATATATATAGGCTTCATAGTTAAATAAGTTTTAAGTTTTACATTTGGATTTCTAGATATCAAAAAGGATTAAGAATTTAAAGGCTTAAATCATGAAAGAGACTTTTAATCATGAAAATGTTGCTCTGTATATATACAAGTTGGTCTTATATTAGAATCGGGTAGGTCATATATATCAAAGGCAAAAAACTTGACAAAAAAAACTCCCACCTGCATTGGATACCAATTTAACAAACAGTATGGTCAACTTATGTTTATGTCTTTATATCAGTTTGTATTTGTCTCTCCCTCTCCTTTTCCATATTCTATAATCTACGTATACTGTAATTTGTTTGTATGTTTGTTTTGGCAAATAGTTTCCAATTTTTGAAACCAATTATAGAAATAGCATACATATGGAAAATGAGCTGCTATAGGCTTTATATATCACATGACTAGTCTGTGTTTTCGGCTTAACAAATACTTACTAATCTTGAAGCCTGGTTATAACTGATGTATCGTTTATGTGAGTATTGTCAAATGCAACGTGGGCCATTCTCATACTGCCCATACATATCATCAGATGATCGAATAAACGTATGGAACTTTTCATTGAGTCTGAGCCCATCTAATCAAACCAAATCAAATAGAAAAGGCCTCTTCTTGACTTTTACTATTTCTTGAATATAATAACATCCGAGCAATATTGTCATTTGTCATCAATGATTTGTGCTAGTATGGTTGTTGCATCATGATTCTGACTTAAACCTGTATAATACGTATGTTATTGACCAAAATACATATATATATATCCATAACTACAGTATCTAACATTAATCAACTTATCAATTAGCCGACTAGTTATAAGAATACTAGATTGATGATTCTGTGGATTAATTGCAGACTAATTTATTAAATAGTAAAATTATGAATCAAATAGTTGAGAATGGGTTACAATTTTGTAAGAGTTTCGTAGTTTCTTTCTATAGTGAATAAAGGCATATAACAGAGGAGATACATCTGGTTTGATGTTCGAGGATCAGTAAGAAAAGTGTACTAATGTAATGGCTTGAGGTGGAAGACTTGACAAGCTGGTTTGTATGAAGTCTTCGAAGCTGCTTGTTCGAATTTCTTGCTTGCTGCTTCGTTTTCTTCTAAGCTATTCAGTGAGAAGAAACGCACCCACCACGATGAGCTACGCATTTTAGCCTACAAAAACATTGGGATTGCATCAAGTTACCAAACAGGGAAAAGTATATAACCCTAAACAATATCTCTGAATTGATGGAGGATTTGAGTATTGTAATGTGTGGTTTCATTCATGAGAAGAACATGGTTTTAGAGAGCTTACCGGTCGTCCAAATTTCGACAATTCCGCAACTTTAGCCTTTTGTTGACCAGGGTTACCTATATAATAAATGAAGGTTAAACTGCAATCAGACTGGTTTACATCTCTTAATCTCAGCTATTTTCTTGAAAGGTTTGGTTTTAGTTACCTGCAAAAAGAACAACACCACCTGAAGCGACTCGGGCAAATTCAGGAACACTTTTGTTGAGGTACCTGGGTGAGAGGTAATCCAAAGCATCTGAAACGATCACAAGAGAAAACGACTTTGCTCGGTAAGGCAAAGGGAATTTGATGTCAGCCACACGTACGAGGCCTTTGTGCAAAAGACTTTTGCAGTTAGAGTCTGCATCCTCAACATCATACGGTTCAACACCCCATGCTTCAGTCTCTTCTTCATTCAACAGACTCGATACCACAGAGCATGTTTCAGGACCCACATGCAGAACTTTACGCATGCTATCTCCATAAGCATTCTTAAGAACAGGAATAGCTCTTTGAACCTCTGCTGTGCAAGAAGAGTCACCTGTAGAGAGTCGTTAAGCAAATTCACAATCTTGCAAGTTAATTTTGATAGAAAACTATCATAAGCACATGTATTGAAGATGAGAAACAAGAATTACCTGTGATCTTGATGACTTCTTTGATACTTTTGAACATACCTATATACACAGGAATTGTTCATTAGGTAATTCGAAATCACAAGTCATAAAACCATGAATCTTATTTGCTTAGTTGAATGTATATACACACCTGGACCACTGTAAGCATAGCCAATGAGAAGGCATGCTCCCTGGAAATAAAGAAGGATACATCAATTTCGTATCTATGAAATGAATTACTTAAGAGATCACAACGAAGAACGAAATAATCATACCACGAGAACAAGGCAAATAGATAACAGAGGAGACGAACGTGATTTAGAATGCAAAGCTCCTACAAATTGGAAGCTTCCACTATCCCCTACACGCCTCGTTGAACCTACTTGCCTTCTTGACATGACTATGATCCTTCAATGCTTCTTTTTTTAGACCTTCAAAACCAAAATTAACATTAGAATAGATTGATTCTAAACGTCTGTAAAACCACGAAGAACACATCGAAAACTCTCAGCGTTGCCGACAAATTCTAGACACACAGATTTTTGATTTAGCATTAGCTACTTCTTTCGTTCAGTGATGCGATAATCATTAATGTATGATGTATCAATCTTTTTTACCAGAAATGGAATTAATTTTTCCTAAAAAAAAAACATGAACATCCCAAATCTGGAATACAAATTATCAGACGAACAAAACCGAATTGGCGCCAAGTTTGTTGTACAGTTTTAGTATCATATTAGCAATAAATCACCAAGCCGAACATGAATTCACATTAAAAAAAAAAAATCAATACCATGGATAGATCCATGAAACAGGGGAATAAGCGGAACCCAAAAACAATTCTGAAGAAAACGAAGATAAAAAGTATTACCTTTGAATTAATGATTTCGAATAAAATAATGTTCGGATCTAAAGATCTCACTCAGATCCGAAAAAATGCTTCTTCTGTGTAGCTCTTACCTCTTAGCTAAAAATTTTACTAAACGAGAGCTTCGTCCCTAGTGTGTGTTTATTATCAAACATCACGTCACCAAAAAAAAAAAAAAAAAAAAAAAAAAAAAAAAAAAAAAAGCGAGTGCGCTTGCTCCAAAAACGCTGTCGTTTAACTTGTGCGCATTTAACTAACACTTAAGACTTCTTGCCGTTTTGCCGACACCCGAAGCTACAAAAACAACATGCACTGTTTAACCGGCAACGACCAAAATTCAGCTATTGAATCCTCTACTTCTTCTTCCCTTCCCTAGTTTTAACTTTCTCAGTCAAATCTTGCACTCCTCTTCTCTTATACATCTTAAAACTAATCTCTCTCTCAGCTGCCATATTCTTCACCTTCTCTGTAATCTCTATAGCGAATTCTCTATTATACAGTTTCTTCAAACCTTTCATAAGTTTAGCAAATGTGTCAGGTTGTGGCATGAAGTCCATCTCCACCATTTCAAGACAATAAGAACAAGCCTCCTTTTCATAACCTTTTGAGAACAAGGCATGGATCCATATTGTCCAAGACAATACATTCAGCTCACAAGTTCCTTTACTTGTGATGCAACTCCAAATATCTTTCGCCATTTCGAGCTTTCCGCCTCTTAAAAGAGTATTTACCAATGACTTCAGAGTTCCGTATTGAGGAACAGAGAACAGTCTTCTAGCCACCATTTCTTTGAAGTGGTCACAGGCTTCAAGTAAACAACCGTGGCTTGTTAATCCATTGATCATAATAACAAACGTATCTACTCCAGGACTCAAACCGTTTGCTTCCATTTCGTTCCATAATCGAAGAGCTTCCTTTACTTCTCCCAACTTACAAGCCAATCTGATAACAACATTGTATATTTCAAGATCAAGATGATAACCTATCTGCTTCATCTTCTCCATCAGCTCCAAACACTCTACAAATTTATCTTTCTTCTCATGAGCCGCCATGATATGCATATAGGTAACTTGCGACGGCAAGAGCCCTTTCTTTATCATATCGTCTAACACAATATAACACTTATCTATCTTCCCCCATTTGCAAAACCCACTAACTAATGCAGTATAAGTCACAATATCAGCCTCACATTCATACCTCTCCATCTCAACAAAAACCTTCATCGCCTCCTCCATTCTATCAACCTTACACAACGCTTGGATCAAAACATTGTAACAATTCGCATTCGGTTCAAACCCTCTTCTTCTCATATCTTTCAAAACATCATAAGCATCAGCCATTTTACCAGCATTAGCATATCCACTAAGCAAGTTAGTGTAAACAACAATATCTGGCTCAAACCCAGCTTCCTTCATCTGAACCAAAACATGTTTAGCTTCCATCACCTTCCCTTCCCTACACCAACCATACAACAATGAAGTAAAATACCGCAAATTCGGCGGAAACCGTAATCTCATATCTTCAAAAAGCTTTGCAGCATCCTTAACACAACCATGCTTACACAACGCATCTAACAAACACCAAAATACATGCTCGTCTGGTTCCAAACTTAACTTAGGCATTTCGTCGAGCACCTCAATAGCTTTCTTAACCATACTCGCAGACGCAAACCTCCGAACCAAAACCACAAACAATTCCGGTTCAATCAATTGTGGATTCTCCTTCCTCATTTCTTCAATTAAACCCCAAACAGCTTCAAATTGACGCATTTTACTAAGAATTCTCACCATTGATTTATACACTTCGATGGTGTGAGAATAACCAGGTTGCTTCGCCGACCAGACGAAGAATCTGTAACCTAGATTCCCAGCATCACCGCAACGATTCAGAACCCGTTCGATTAAACCGGGTCGGAGTTCAACGCCGGATTCGTTAAGCGCGAGTTCTAACTTGGGAACTCTAGAATGAAATTTCCGCAGAATTCTGTATGCTTTCTCGACGTCACTGGCGAATTCATCGTACTTGGTGGAGTTTTTCGTACGCTCGTTGTAGCTCTTGTCGAGACAAACTAAGCCAGTCCCGTTACTTCTCCGGAAATTATCTTGAATCACTCTAGAAACGTGAAAACTTCTGTGAATCAAGTCAAACCGAGACTTGAATTGGGAAGATGCTAAGAAAAATTGGCGTTTGATGAGAAAAAACTTGATTATGGGAGAGAATCTATGCATCTTGTAAACGGTTCCCTCAGCTTTCTCGCATTTTCTTGTCCGCCATAAATAAAGACTTGAAACGTCGTCGTTCGGACAAAAGAAGAACATTCGGAACTGGGCCATATAATATATATTTTAGTGGGCTTGTTCAGCGTTTGTTTGTTTAAAGTAATTGGAGCCTTTTATAGCAACGACGATGCAGCCTGAATGAGAATAATTCGCCAATTCCGATATTTTTTATTTAAATAATAATATCAGAAAGCTGATTTGGAAAGATTCACAATACTTTATTTGTATGAAAGGGTTTTTTTTTTTTTTTTGTATGAAGGTTTGAAAAAAGGGTGGTTTTTAATTTAATATTCAAATGTTGAAGCGGACAAGATGGAGAAGAAGATGGTTGAAGCGGCCGTCTTTTTTTAATACTACAAGATAAATGTGGTTGTTGATATGATCATAAATATATGTTTATTGCCACAATTCGATTAACGTGTTTCGACTTTCGACTAACTTTGCTTGGTCTATCGTGCTTCGACTAACGTGTTGTGTCGGTTGTATGTTCCACTAAACGTGCTGTTACGTCTGTCTATATTTGACTAAAGTGTTTCGACTAAATGTACTTCGTCTAAAGTTATCGTATTTCGCCTATATTCGACTAAATGTACTTCGTCTATTTTTTAACATGTTTTGTCTATATTCTCTCGACTAAAGTGTTTCGACTAAATGCACTTCGTCTATCGTGTTTTGCCTATATTCGACTAAAGTGTCTCGACTAGAAACAATGTTAGTGATGTAATTTCATTGCATTGTTTCCTTATTCTTTTAGAAAATTAAGTTTTTTTTATTTTTTGGCTGTGTGTTTGCGTCCATTTGTTGCATTTATGGGAGTTTTTCAGCGTTGTTTGCATCCTATACATACATCTAGTGCATACACATCATTCATACTCCCAATCCCTGTCATGCATGCATACCCTATACATTCATCTATACATACACATCATTCTTATCCTATACATACATCTAATACATACACATCATTCATATCCTATACATAACACATCATTCATATCCTATACATACATCTATGCATACATTATTCTCATTCATAGCCTATACATACATCTATACATACACTATTCTCATTCATACCATACATTTTTACATACATCAATCCTTCTTATCCATGTGTATCTTCTTTACATATAAGATTTTTAGTCTCTGGTCCTCAAAGTGTAAGATAGAAAACTCTACTAGACTATGACAACCTTCTTCATGTCGTTTATTTGCTCCCTACAAAATATATAGCATACATATATCAATAATGTATCCTTTGATCCAAAAGGAAAAATCAATTATATATCCATAACAATCATTTTTCATCTTTTTCTCCAACTTCTACAAAAAAAAAAAAAAAAAAAAAATCATGCATCCATCATGTATATACCCCACATTTTGTTATAGATTTTTCACAATGAAAATTAACAATGGTTCTACTATGTTTTTCCATAAGCAGAAACAGAGTAAATTACATATAAACCATTTCATGTATTTTCTATTATTTCCCAATACACATACCATATTTATTAATTTTTAAAAAAACAGAGCTATTATTAAACATTTCAAATAAGTGGAACACGATATATAGTAAAAAAGATATAAACATCTTTAACGAAAATAGCAAAAATATGAACACCTTAAACTTTTTATAAAATAAGAAGAGAACATACCATAGTTATAGGCAGGTGATGATGTTTTTATATTTGTCTCTGAGCAAGTGAAAAGTTATAGGCAGGTGGTGAAGCTTCTCTTTTTGTGTCTGAGTAAGTGAGAAGTTATATAGGCAGAGCTGATGATGCTTCTATGCTTGTGTCTGAGCAAGTGAAAAAACTTTAAAAGTTTGGAGTCGAAAACTCAAGTGTGGAAGAACAGATTAAGATAGAGAAGATAGACAAAAGTAAAAGAACTTTGAACTATAGACAAAGAGAATAGACGTATTTATAGAGGGAGTTCATTATCCACACTTCTTACTTTAAAAATAAAAATTTAATTCATAATCATAAATTTGTAACGGTCATAAAACGTTCATATTTTCCTTCACTCTCCAACGTTCGACTGTCAAATCTAACAAAAGATTAATTAAAATACACATTTTTAATTAAATTGTAACCTCTTTGAAATTTGAATATCATCAACTCAGGTCTCAGGAGTTTACTGCAATAAGATTGGAGTACAACTAAACCTCTAATTTATTGCCCAAAAGCCCAAGAATCTAACTGAACATATGATAATTGTAGCTCATGGTTAAAGACTTAAAGCCCAAAGAAAATATCAATCTTGCAATGACGAATCCAATTAAGTCCAAGTAGGCGATAAAACAACACCAGCCTTGCAGTGTTACCGTACATCATTTTAATGATATAAGATCCAGTTTTTCAAACATTCATGACATAAATTGGTGGTGTCGTTTTAACTTTTTTGCGTAATTTACTACAAAAAAAATGATGTAACGTAATTTTAAAAATGATTTGCCGAGGACTAGAAGAATTGAGTATATGGTATGTAACTAAACACATACAAAATGTATTTGAAATATGAAACTGTTCTGGATAATTGAATTTGTAAATCAATAAACAAGAAAATGTGGGGTTCATACCTGAGAAGTTAGGCCTCGGCCCACAATAAATTTGGGATCATTATTGTACTTTGATTATAAACTTTTTAAGTTCGGTTTGACCAACTTTCGGCGCCACAGCTTCATAAATTCCCATACTACCCCTAAATCAATGACGTCATGATAACTAAACGCACCGTTTTGTTGATTGTATAACCCACCAACATATCCAAATCAACATAAAAGTCCAAGCCAATCCACATTACTCTCCAATTACAAATTATGCTTTCAGAAAACAACATTAATTCAGGACTTCAGACTATACTATAAGATCTTTTCACAAATAAAATCTTGTCATTTTATTAATATATATACCCAAAGATGACCAAACATAAATATTGTATATCATTAATTAACCATAAATTCGCTTAATAATTCCCCTAAATTTGTATCTTTCGTTTCTGATGTTTAATTGGAAAAAAAAAAAAGAAAAAAAAAACTAAACTAAAATGTTGTTTTAGTAATTAGGCATTGAGTGACTAATCTTTCCTTCTTCTTCCTCCATTTTCTTCTCAGTGATCTTCAACCATATACAAACTCCGGTAAAGCTAATCACTAAGCTCGCGATTCCACTTCCAAGCCCAATCCCAACGATCGCCATTACTGATAATCCTTTGTTCCTCATCTCCTCCAATGGATATCCAAACAATTTCTTGTTCCCTATAAACGAGCTCAAATTGAATCTCGGCAAGTTTCCGTTTCGCATCGCTAAATTCGCCGGAATCTGACCGGATAATTTATTATTGGAAACATCAAACGCCGATAATCTCGCGAGTAAACCGAACTGTAACGGGATTTCGCCGGAGAGTTGGTTATCGTGAAGATCTATGACGTTTAAGTAAGCGCAGAGAGCGAATTGAGGTGAGATTTGACCGGAGAGACTATTAGAGGAGAGATTAAGAACAGCGAGGTTGACGAGGAACTGTAATTCCGGTGGAATCTCGCCGGAGATCTGGTTTGATGATAGATCTAGGGATTGAAGATTTGTACAATTCGAGATAAACGGAGAAATTGAGCCACGGAGAGATAGATTTGTTAAGGAGAGTTTGTAAATTCGGCCATTGTTGCAAGTAGCACCGTGAAGATAAGAAGTGAAGCCGGAGCAAGGATTGGAGAAGTATGGTTTAGTCCAGTTACGGAGGTTATTCGCCGGATCTTCTAAGCTTTGACGAAGATTCGTCAAGCATGCTTCGTCGTTTGGATCACCGGAGACTAAACGTTGTGCCGTTTCGAAACATAGAAGGAAGAGGAAGAGTAACCGGTAGCTAAACCGGTGATTCGCCGGCATTAGAGAGATTTTGTCAAAAGGTTTGAAGAAGACAAAGCTTTCACGTGAGTGTTAGGAAAAAATCAAATATATTTAAAATTGTTTGAAAGAGAATTTTTGCTTTGCGAGTGATCTATCTTCTTCGTCTTTCGGCCGTGTATTAATGCGCACGTTAGTAGAGTCTTGGGCTGTGCGTATGATATTGATTTTGATAGATAAGTATGTGTCCGTTTGGGGATTAATATTTGATTTTATTGAGAAATTTTGTATATACGATAGTCACTTTCAAAATTTGCGATTTTATCGTTTCAAATAGTTAAAATTGAATAGACAATGGTTTTATGCTTAGTCATGTCACACCGCATTCGCAATTTCTTTAGAATTGTTTGTCTAATTTATGGCGTACGCTATTGAATTCGATATTATTTTAATCGGAGCGTCAAAGTACTAATATTAATGAAAACATTTGTCTTCGACGTATTTATATTCGTTTAATCTTATTACAACGAAGATTCGTATCACAAATATCCAAATGACAGTACATATATACATAAACAATGGGATGATAGCCACCAGTTATTTCAACCCTAGTACAGAGTCAAAAACAAAACACTTATCTTGTCTTACATAAGAAAAGACTTGTGTGGTTCAATGAATTGTCTGAAATATTCAAAATCTACACTAGCGGACATGGACATATATTGCTCTAATCTTAGTGCTGATACTGTTTCCAAAACGTTAAAAGACATTAATTAATATTAGCTACATATATATAGTGATTTTAAAAGTATAAAGACAAACCAGAGAGACTTTGATCGAATGTTCAAACAACAGTGGCTTTGCAGCAGATATTAATGACATCATCAAGAGATGGATGATCTCCAGTTCCTTGGTCTTTTCGACCGTACAATAGTTTCTTGCCTCTAAACACAAACGTACCTCCCTGAGAAGGAAGATAGAAGAGAGAATCAAACAAAAAGAAGCTGATATAACGTTATCTACTAAAAAAATCTAGTCTTGTGAAGAAGTAAACAAACAACAAACCTGTTGCAAGACACTGCTTCTGTCTTCAGGAGTGGCACTTATGGTGTAATTCTTTGTAGCTTCTCGTAACTCATTAAATCTTGAGAAGACTTTAGCCTGCAAATAATCGACAGTTTCAAACTTGTTGTTTTGAGGCAAGAAAGTATATATGAAATCAACCAGTAAAATGTGTTGAGGTGGTTCATACACTAGCTGGGTTGAAGAAAGTGCGGCCTAAACCGAAGTATAAACCAAGAACATCATATGCCTGCATATTTAACAAAAAGCCCTCTCAATACTTGAATCACCATTTCAACAGAAACTCGAGGTATGTTTGTTTGTTTGTTTGTTTTAACCTTGCGTTCAGGATCCGCATAAAGACATTCCATGGGAAAAGGTAACTAAAACAATGAACACAACACTATTAGATCTCGTTTGAACAATAAGGTATATATATCCAAGAAAATGGAAGAAAGATATAGTTATACCCGAGTAGCAAGTATACGAGCCTTATCAGGAGTTCCAACACCAACAGCTACCAATTTAACACCAGCCGCATCAAATCTCGGTTTCGCCTCTTTCAAAGCTTTAGCAAGTTCCCAACTTTCACATAACAAAATAATGAATTCAATTTCTAAAATCAAAATTTCAATTGTTTTGAATCAAATTACCAGCAAACGCATCCGAAATGCCTCAAAAGCACAACAGCAGCAATTCCCTGTGTATTATTAAAAAAAGGAACAATTCAAACGCTAATATATTTGATAGAGCAACACAATTTTACTTCGTATGCAAACCTAACATACATCGTTCTGATCCCAGAGATCACTGAATTGCACGCGCTCGCCAGAAGCAGTAAATATAGAGACATCTCCGAGGATCTCGCCGATATCTGCTCTGTAATCAGTGACGGACTCAGTCGCTCCAGTAGCAGCTCTGGCGAAAATTACACGCGGTCTAAACATCGGAGATATGCGACTGTAATTGGATTTTAATTTGGTGAAAGAAACAGAAGTAATCGAAGATGAGAAATTCGATTGTGATTGAAATAAGGGTTTCGAAATTAGCGGCAACGAGCTTGGAGATCGTAGAGAGAGTATCGTCGTCATTGGTAAAGACAGAAACCAAAATAAAAAATGGAGGAGACGATCGAGAGGAAAGAAAAATTAGAGCCGAGGAATTTTAATCCACGTGGCAAAGAAAGGACCGATAAAATTACCCGACGTCGTTTAAAGGATAAGCCCAACTTTATTTTTAAAAGCCCAATTCAAATCTAAGTCCATTAAACTCGGTCGTGGTTTACTTGCCGTCATCTACAAGGATTCTCTCTAGGGTTTCAACCGTGGTGTATTTGCAATGAGAATCAGAGCAGAGAAACGTCTCGGAAGATCATCTTACGCGATCGGAGACCTCAGTGAGTAGAATCGGACACTCACTATCAATCCCAATTGATCTTATTATCGAGATATTCTGGAGATTGCCAGCGAAATCTATAGCGAGATGTCGTTGCATATCGAAGCTTTGTACCTCCATACTTGGCCGTCAATATTTTACGGACTTTTTCTTGAAAAGGTCTTTGCATCGACCACAACTCTTGTTCTCTTTACAAAAAGACGATGAGTGGTTCTTCTTTTCATCACCTCAGCCTCAAAATCCAGATGAGAACTTGCATGGTATAACAGCCAATTGTCATATGAATTTCTCTTATGTCTCTAAAATTATTCGTCCTATATATGGCTTGATCTGTCTTACACATGAGTGGACCATCGAGGAAAATAATTCAATGGTGACAAATACAATGCCAGTGAAATGTAACCTTAGCACAGGACGTTGCTTAAATTTAGGTAAATTTAAGAAGAGTATTGCGGAGAAAATCTTTTTTGAGTATGAACCGATTGAGAAAAAAATCAAGGTATTGTCCATGGGTTTTTCATCATATAAAATAGATGGTGTTACTGTTGATAGATTCAGAACTCAAGTCCTAACTTTAGGAACTAAAAAACCGTTATGGAGAAGGATCAAATGTTGCATAACCCATATACCTAACCTGGATGTGGATGGGGTATGTATCAATGGTGTTTTGTATTATCGAGCGAAAACTACGTCATGGTTTTGCATGATCGTTTGCTTTGATCTCAGGTCCGAGAAGTTCAGATTTATTACAGTCATTCAAAATTGCAATATTACACCATTTTTTGGAAATCTAATAAACTACAATGGTAAATTAGGTTCACTTTATACTGAAATGGCTCCCTTTGTTGTTAGAAGTATTGAGTTGTGGGTTCTACAAGATTTCGAGAAACGGAATGGTCGAAGCATAAATTCACATTGCCCATTCAGTGGCGTAATACAGTTAACACCATCGATTTACGCTTTGTTGGAGTGACTCGAACAAATGAAATTGTCTTGGCCTGGAGCGATTTAATTGTGTCTTTCTACGTTTTCTACTGCAATATTGAGAAACAAACGATGACGAGAGTTTTTATACAAGGAATGGAAGCGTTTAAAGGCAGCAAAGTCGTAACCTATTTACACCATTTAGAGAACGTTAAGCTTGATATGTTTTAACATTAGATTTTGCTTTCAAGAGGTATTTGTAACAATCATGGGAGGATACAATTAAGAGCTTTAGTTTTTAATTCTTTTTTTTATATAGCATTAATTCACAAATATATTTCTACGAGTTGCTGAATTTAATAGAGAGGTTAAGCAAGCAAAAAACTCTCTGAGCTATTCCCAAAACAGAGGTACATTATCTTTAAAGATGTTTCACAAGACCATAATATGATCGTCAATGAAAATGAGTAACTAACTCAAACAAAGATTCCACTTAACTTCAATACATTATCAGTATTAGACAAAACCTAACTTTAATGACTAAAAATTACAAAACTGCTGAATTGAATTAAAAAGTTCAGTCACTAAACTGACAAACAGGGAGATAATAAGTATCAAGCTGCCAATACTTTTGCTTGACACCTTCCCAAACTTCATCTCCAAGACAATCTTTAACCGGCAATGGAATCAACTGAGTACTAAACCCTAAATTCTCAATCTCCAAAGTCACCAAATTGCAATACACAACATGAAAAAACGCGTTACTCCCACAAAACCCATTAAAATACGAATAAACCCCATCAGGCTTCAACAATCTCGGAAGATTCTGATGAAACTCTCTCAAATCTTCATAATACTCTCCATAAGTATCAAAAAAGATCCCATCATAACCTGAAGCATCATCATCAAGAAGCTTATCAAGAACATCTTGCCATCTTCCAAAAACTATCTTCACATTCTCTTTCTCTCCCCAACCGGATTCAATCATACGCTTATAAACTTCAGGATGAGCTTCAATAATCGTGTGCTTAACCGGATTGTATCGTTGAATCGCTGTATCAACAAGTCCCATACCAAATCCAACGTTGAGAATGTGACCACCATTGATACAAACCGCTTTAGCGTGAGCTTCCATTAATGGTTTTTCCCAAGCCATCATCACTCCTTTGCTTTCACTATCCATTATCTTGTCTTCACTGAAACTAACTCGATCTTGAAGATATTCTTGATTGGAGAATTCGTTTTTGGTTTGATTTCTTGCGATTGTTCCTAAGATTAGCTCTGATTGGATTCCGGTTGCGAGAAGGAGATCGAAGGTTTCTTGATGTCCTGCTTCCATGGCGAAATCTCCTGCTGAGAGATTTGTTGGAGATAATGCGTTCCATGGAGCTCCTGATTCGAGTAACGCCGTTACGATCTCTGCGTTTCCGATTTTAGCGGCGTGCATTAACGGAGTTAGACCTTCGTTGTCGAAGTGTGTAACGTCGGCGCCGGAGTTTATTAAAGTTTGAACCTTTTTAAAATCGCCGGATTTTGCAGCTAAGCATAACTGATCTGCTTCTTCCATAGCTTCGATTCTGACCAGACTGAACAAACAAAAAATTGAAACACTAAATAAGAAATTGCAAATGAGAAGATTAAAACTTTATAAGGTAAGATATATAATAATTAAGCATAAATAAAAACTTGATTTATGGTAATCGGATTTTTCTCGAATTTACGAAGAAACCCGTGAGAAATAGATCACAAAGATGGATCACTTTAATTTTTAAGAGTGATGAAATAAATTTGAAAGGCTCAGACACGCACAAAAAACAAACATCATGAAAAATTACAAGAGATTTTGGTCCCTCAAGTAAATTTCAGCATCGAGAAATGTTTTATTGTCATCATCGCCTCAAAAAAAAAACAAAAACAAAATAAGACTCCTAAATCGAGAGATTAAACGAGAAATGGCAAAAACAAAATTAAGGATTAGGGAAGAATACGAAAAATAAATTTTTAACAAGAAGGTAAGACGAAGCAAATAGGAAACAGGTGATTACTTTTATCTTGGTTGCAGAGCGAGTTCGAGAATGAAGACTAATGGTGTCTAAATTGGCTATTTATATATTGTCGGTGAATTTAGAGTTAGGGTTTCATTGGGCCTTGATAGGCTTTATAACAGATATAAGTTTCCACTTAAATGGGCCTATATGCGATTTTTTATTATTTTTCTGATGTCTACCACTTTAATCCCCGACATAAAAATGTCGGGATTAAAAATTGTTTGACCATCCCATAAAATTGTAACAACATAAAAATATAAAATTGTGAGATGTCAATTAAGTTTAGCGATTCTGAGATGAGATGGAACCATCTTCGTTTGAAGAAAATGTTTTCGGAAACTACAATGTTTCTGATGCATTTTTTTTATATAATATAAAATTAAACTTGAAGAATAGTTAATTACTCAACGTCGTTTAATATTGGAGGCATTCTTGGAAAATTTTCTCATATTTAGTGAATCTCAAAAGTAATGTAATAGTCCTTCAAAATCCATTGCACGATATCTTAAATTACAGATTATTTATATAATGACTAGGTTAGTGGCCAAGTTAAATGTTTTATTTATCATAAATTCACTCTTACGTCACACAAATTGCCAGTTCTGTACTCTTGCTGCAAATTGTTCCATTGTGAATTTTTTAAGACTTTATGTAGTTTTTCTTATCGTAAATAATTACACATTTTTCAAGTAAATTAATATCCAGACTTGCCTGCTAATCTAATTTTGTTCTTGCTAATCTAACTTCCAGACTTATTTTATGGACACAGAGAACAAACAAACTTAAACTTAATCAAAAAGATTTAGAGAAAGATGATTGAGAAGAGAGCTCATATTCTATGGGTGATAATAAGTCTATCATGCCCAGAAATTGAGTAGATCAGAAATTTAATCTTATGTTTATGATCACCGCTCTCTTTGCCGATCAATTTTTGAAAATAAAATCACAAAAAATAAACTAAATTTAATTCAAATCAAGGAAAAAATACGAACCAAGTAATAAACAAAAATATAAGGAGGCGTAGATCTTGATTTGGGCGTTTCAGAGTGAGTGATAATAGAAAGAAGGGTTTTATACTGATGGTGGTTTTAGTCGACTAAAGCTAGGGCTTCATTGAGTTTTTATGGGCTTATAATTACAAGATGTACATGTGAGCCCATATTTTGGGCCTCTTTAGTTGTAATGAAATTATGAAACGTTCACGCTAACATGTCCTCGGCCTTGAATGGGCTTCTTACTGTTTTTTTTTGGTTTTAGACTTTATTCAATCAAGTTCTTACAAAAATTGTTTTTTTTAAGAAAAATTCGAAATAAATATGTTGTTATCTAGTTTTTTTCTATTTTAATAATATTTTTTGGAAAATTAATGTTTCTACACATAAGCAAAAAAAAAAGTTCTAACTAAAATACTTGATAATATAACTACATCTACTTCTAACTTTAACTTTTTTTTTCTTATTTCAAATATGTTGTACCGATGTATTGTATATTGTATATTTATATAGATGCATACTTACATCATTTTTAAAGCATCTTATCGTGAACAATTAAAAGTAACTTTAAATCGTTGATTTTGTTTCTCTCTAACATCCAATTCTAGAAAATTTCATTATTTTATTTGTCGACTCTAAATCCCATTAATTAATTATCTTAACAAATTTCTTCCTTTTTCTCATTTGTCATAAGTCTACAAGCTCGTGTCAAAATCTTTTCGTCTACAAGCTCATGTTTTGAGATTCCCGATATCAAGGTGTCTCTCTTTGTTGTCTCAACAAGAACAATTCAACAGTAGCCTTTATCCTCTCTTTTATTTTCTCGACTCATTCCTTTTTCTTGATTTTTCTCCACAGCACTATATTAAAGAGACACGATGATTGGATGGATTGACCATGTTTTAATCAAAAATAGCCTAGAACATGTGCAAGATGGGTTTTCTACACAGAACCATATAAATTATAAAAGTTGTAGACAGTTATTTTTTTCATTAGATTTCATATTTGTTATGTGGGAGACATATCTGACAGAATTATAACGGTTTATAGAAACAATATGCAGCATGAATCCAAGCAAAATATTTGATATTCGACGACTACGTATCCGAATACAAAGATCACCTAATAACTAATCCAAATAAAAATTAAGGTAACAGTATTAGGAAAGAAAAGTAAAAGTATTTTAAAAATTAAAGGAAAAGAAAAAGAGAGAGAGAGATAGATTTCTTGTAGAAAGTTAACTTTTACTTTTCTTTTTAACGAATTTTGCACATCTGTTTTAGAAATTTTTAAACTTATCAGTTACTACCAAGCACTTATCTTGATTTGATGCGTTTAAAGTAATTCTTATTGCTATATGTAACTAACCTAGTAAATTAATAATCCATAAAACGATACTACAATTAATTAAGAATCGAACATTTTGAAGTGACACATGAGGCTACAGTTTTCTCTTTTATTTTCTTTTTCCGCATATCAGCATACACTCTGCTAACTATTTAAAAATTAATCCTTAAAAGAAATCAAATTCATCAAATAAATGCTTGTAACAATTACTTCAACAAATTAATATAGATAAATAAGCAGATTTTTAATAATTATACAAACATTAATTTTCCGGAAATTGAAAACATTAGAACAGATGTTTGTATACAAAAAAGGTCTAAAATATCAAAGGAATATAATCAAATTATACATACTTTTTTTGGGTTATATGTTAATTTAAAATATGCATACAGTACTTCTTAACACGTAGCTAAAATTTAGTAAATTATAATCAGGTCCGGCCCTGAGTCATTGTTTGCAGCCGTCTAATAATAAAAGGTTTTTCGACCTTTTTATTTTGAAATGTTTCCTTATTCTAGTGGCAAAAAGTGAATATTCTATGTAAAATTTTCTGGGTACGATCTACCACCATGAACATTCCTTTTTTTTTTTTCTTTCAATAAACTAAAGTGGCCTATTAAATTTTTTTAGCTTGTGCCTTTATTAAACTCAGGGCCGACCCTGATTATAATCAAGGAGTTAACTAAGGTCTAAATGCGCCTAATCAAGACATGAGTACATTTGGCTACCGGTAGTGGATCAATGAAGTCAACAAACCAGGGCATTATTTGGTGAGAAAAAAATCCACATGTTAAAATTCGTATACATTGCACATTATTCAAACTTCAAAGCACGTGAATCACTATGGCTAGCTAGTAAAAATGAAACATATGCACTCAAAGCTTTAATAAAGGTAACATGATAGGGATGCTGACGTTGTCTCAAGCTATTTTAAAATGCTATGTTACTTTAAAATTACAATAAATTTTGATATCGTAAAAAAGAATTATAAATCCTAATTACATACATTCAAAATGTGGTAAATTTTTAAAAATTATAACCAAATATTATGCATGCGTTGATTTGGATGTGTTAACACTAAATATCATATATATATTCGTTAATACGAATTACGCGTTTGAATTTGAACCACTTCCATAAATAAAAAGTGAAAGATTTATATACATATATATATAATAATAAGATTTCGGTCGATCGTAATTCGTAAACTACACACAATATATGATTTACTTTATGTTACTTCTGGAAATTTATTATTTGTACAAATAAATAGAAAAGACTTCCAAGTACTTCATATTCGTTTGGTTTGTCAATCTCAAATTACGTGATCTCTTATCATCGACGGATTCTGTCGAACCGTCACAACGGTACTATTAATGCAAGACCACGTTGCACAAGTTGAGCTCTGTTGTTGTATTTGACGCATCACCAAAGCTTGTCGTATGTTCAACAGCTTCTCACGGAGAATATCGTGTTCCAACCGTAGACGATCATTTTCCATCGTTGCACGTTGACAATGGTACAAAACGTACCGGAACCGGTTCATTATTTCCCGGTTCTGGATCTTGAGCTGGTTAAATTCTCTTCTCACGTCTTCTAGGTGTTTTTGTTTCTTGATCCTCGACCGCTGAGCTGATTTCCGGTTTGATAATTTACGTTTCTTTCGCCGCTCGTCTTTATCCGAGGAGACACGGTTCGAACCAGTCCGGTTCAAGGGTTTATCTCTCCAACCGGAGTTGTGAAAGCTTTGGTTCTGAATTTGACTTGAGTTTGTTTTCTCTAAACCGGGATTTACTTCCAGGGGATAGACCGATGAATTAAAGAAGGAGAATAGATCTAATGTGTCGTCCCATGGGGTGAATCCAGTTTCCAAAGCCGGTACATGATTGGCAAGAACCGGTTCAGATGAAAAAACCGGAGAAATGGTAGACAACATAGTAACTTAAGCAAAACAAAAAATATAATTATCTGAAACTGTAGACGTAAGAGTGGGTAGAAGGGGAAAAGGGAAGAATTGCATTGTAGGAGCTCCATATTTATCGACAAAACTCAAGGCTGGGTCTATACGAGGATATTTTCGTCTTTATGTTAAAGATTTTCGTCTTACGGAAAATAAAATAATGGGAGCAGCGACAGACTATGTACACGTGTCACCGTGGAATTAGACGTAGCTAAAAGTAAGCTGAACAAGTCTTTTTTATCTTTATCATTACGCATTACCTTTATTCCGAATATGCGGTTCAAAAATACTTATGAAAAGTTAACAAACGGAAAACACCTTGGAAAAGTCGGTAAAAAAAATTGATATCAAAGTCACAATTTTTTTTTTTGGTTATTTAGTATTTAAAATTTACTGTCTAATTTACTGTAATTGTTAATTGTATAATCTCAAGATTCTCATTGATATGTGCTTCGACATGAATATGAAAAAGTGATGGATTGTATAATACTCATCTGCGCCGGTTGTAAAATATCTGTATAATATTAGCGGATAAAAACAAGTTTTGCTTTCGTTTGGATAACAGCTTTTGTTCATAGTGGAAAATAACATATAGTAAAACTTTTATAAATTAATATTGTTGGAACTATGATATTTTATTAATTTATATAATAAATATTAATTTATAGTATAAAATAATATTTATTAAGTTATAGAGTTTTTTATCAAAAATTAAAAATAAATAAATTAAATTTTTTTGATCTAAATAAAATTAATGTATTAGATATTATAAATTTAATAGTTTTAAACTTGAAAGTTTAAAATTTAAAAGAAAATTAAATTATTTTGATAATAAATAACAAAGATTACAGTGAATTCACTTATATAAATAATTAACATGAATTTTAAATTTATGATTAATAATCTTAATTGTTGTATTTAAACAATCTATACAACTATTGAAATAAAAACTATTCATATTTATAATTTAAAAAATTATAGAAAAGTTTACTTTATTTTATAAAAAAATTATTTACATTAAAAAAATAAGATAGTTTAAAATACAACATAATATATATAAAAAATTATTTATGAGTTCTAACATAAATTCATAAAAACAAAATTATATTATCTTTATATATATATATATATATAAATTTATATGATTATTAATTTATGTTATTAATAGAACTATATATTTACATAGAGATTTTTAAAAAATATTATTTTACTATCTTATCAAATTTTGTTTATTTTTACACTGATCTAACTTCGGACCAGCAAATTTTATTAATTTATAGTGTTTATTAATTTATGGAATATAAATTTTTTTTTCCTCTAGATCGTTTGACAAATCTGCAAGCAAATCTTCGATTACAAAGTTCAATACGGAAGATATATATGTCTTTTGTTTGCTTTTAAAACTGAAATATATACCAATTATATTTGGTGTATAACTGCAATATGTTTGATATAGAAGTAAACAATCGTATATAGAAACTGTTATACATAAGCAAGATTCATTAATATGGTTATCAATATTATGACTGGTAAATCGCAAAAATATTTGATCAACTACAAAGAGTTTCATATCACAAAAATTGTTTTTAGCTGCTATAATGCGGAACTGCATATTTTTCTTTATTTCTCAAATATTTCATATAGATCGATAAGTCTGCATGGATTAAAATCCCAAAAAAAAGGTATGCGTGGATTCGACCACGTAGGAAAGATGCAATGAATCATATGCTCATGCATGGCTCCATTTAGCTTATTAATTAAGTTATGTTATATGATTTTTTTATTTTTGTTTTGCTAAAATGTTGTTATAGGATTTCAATACGAAATATTTGAATAATTAACTCCCTTAGTCCTGAAGTTAATTACTTTTTTTTTTCTTCAAGCGCTAAATAACGGATGCCGTATTAACGAATTAAGTTTCCTAAACTGATGTGAATCTGCTAACCTATCTCTCGCTTTCGTTTTTTCCCTTTCTCCCTTCAAGTAACGATATTCAAATAATTTGATAATACTTTTAGAAATTGACGGCCATGTGGTTTGTTCCTTTCTCGATAACATTCGTACAACATTTAAAAAAAAAATTGATGATAAAATAAAGTTTTTTTTTTTGTATGAAGATGATAAAATAAAGTTGCCTTTAAAACTTTTAGTTTTACGGACTATAAATTTTGGATATTGAGATTTTATGTATACTTCATGCCACAATAATAATAATAACTTAACATGTTTTAATTTTTAGTCCGACAGAATGATAAAATGGACATTTTCATGGTATTATAACTTCTATGTCATTAGCTAGGTATTATAACGACTATTAATTGACTTTTCAAAGAAAAACTGTAGATTAACTAACTAGTCACAATTTGATAATTATTAACTTGTATAAATAATTAAAGACGCGGTTTTGGAATATTGAACCAAAATTTTCACTGAATAAAAAAGGAGAATATTTTTGAAGGTAGATTTCTTAACGGCAAAGCTGCGTTCAAAGCTGCCATACGTACCAAAAAATGCAAAATTTTCAAAATAAAAGATAACATAGCACTTTCTGCTTTATTATTCATGTGCATATTCAGATATCCTAGAGTTTCAGGATATTTAGTGATTTTTGGATACCTTAACTTTGAATATCCATCCAAACATCATCAATATATCCGTATAAATCTGGTTCCAAATTCAGATCCTCAAAAAGTAATCAAAATATTAAAATGTCAAAACTCAAAATAATGTTATAATTAATGCAAATTCCATCCTTTGCTAATTTACTAACTTTCGACCATTTACTACTTTAATATCATGTTAAGTTTCATAGGTTTTAAATTAAAAAATATTAGATAATGAATGAGTTTTACATTCAAAATGATTAGATATACAAAATGAATGATACTTAGATCTCTTTTCTATTAATTTAAACCTCTTTTGATGTGAAATCATAACAAAACCTAAATAGCAATTTAGAAGAATACAAATCTTTCCTGGAATCAACATTTTCATGGTTTAGAAAAGGGGAAAAAAAAACACTCTCATGCTAGTTGGGCCACAGTTTTTATGATTGGGCTTAAGAATAACTTACTATTATAATGGGCCTTATAGAATACGGTGACACCAGAAGAGAAGGAAGCAGTAACGGTGCCTCACCGTTAATTCATCCCCATGTGAGCATTGCCGCCGGGATACCTGAAGCCATGTTCACTTAGTTTATAATGCTATCTGAATCTATATGTACTATTGAGCTTTGCTCGTGCAGGTCTGCTTTAAGGCAAGCTTGTTCTAGAATGGGCCAAAACCCAATTCATATAATAAAGTAGAAGATATACCCTATTTCAGTGAAGGCCGGTCTACGGATGATTAATCTTGATTTTGATTCACAATATCCATTATAAAAATGAAAAAAAAACAGTTGAATAATTAAGTCTACTAAGCATATGTGGATTGAACTAAATTATTTCCATGTTTGAAACGAATCTTGCGGAGCCCTTTTTCCCTCTTTTATTGACCAGACTTTTTTGTTTTGTTTTTGCAGAATATGTTGTCATGCGCGGAGTGTTATTTTTTTCCACGCTGGACCCTTCCCTACTTAATTATTGTATCAACTCTTTTCCTAAAAAAAGTAAGCAGCAGGCATGATTTTATTAAACCATAACTGTATTGGATGTAATACTAGATCGAATTTTATAACAGAAATAATAGGCATGGATGAAAACGTAAAATTTAACTCATAAATTAAATACATCAAAAAATGTGTGAACAACATAAGAATTATCCCCACTTTATTATCATATGGAATTTCCGGGGCCCCGTTTTAGAAACAACCATTCACACTTAACCAAAAAAATCGGGGGAACAAAAATTAATACACAACACCAAATTTCTACAGTTAACTTCACGTGAGAACTGATAACATTTAGGGTAAATCTCAGTAGACAGCTACATCCATCACCAACTTTCTTCGACGTGAGGATGAAAATTTATTATATGGACATGATTTATAAATGTATAAGCAGACAAAATTTTAAATATAGTTGACTCCGCATATATTGATCAAATTTATCAAAAACTGACTTATTAACCAACCAATTGAAGGCTCATTATATATATTGTTCTTGTCAACTTTAAATATTTATATACAAAACTAAATTTTAAGCATATCATACATAGTAATATACATGTGCGTGTTCGGTATGGTAATGGTTTCATGACGCACAGTTACTCAAAACATTATATGGCTCACGTTTCTGCACAACTTGTATCTCATCTCATGTTTTCGCTATAAATACGCCTCAAACATACACTTTAATCTCCTACCTTTCTTGTCTTAAATTTACATCTCTCTCATTAATATATTTGATCTCTCGTTCATAGTTGATAATAACAAGAATCGTATACTAGTACTTAAGTTATATCAATAAAATGGCCAAGTCCACAACTACTTTGTCCTTCATCATCGCTCTCCTCCTCCTGGTCTGTTCTACGCTATCATACGCATCAGCCCGACTTACTCCTACCTCCGTTTATCATCCGGAAGAAATCTCCGTCAAGGTCTAACCTCATTCTCATGGTTTTATATTTTATTTGTTCGATTTTATGTATATAGCAATATATCCCTTTTTTCTAAAAGTTTAGAAGATTATTTAGTCTCGGCTCCGGATTTTCTAATTACCAGAAAAGTGAAATAATTTTAGTTCGAAGATCGAGATTTAACACTTTTTTAACGTGCGTATATTCTTTTGTTATGTGCAGAAAGTAGAACAAGGAGAGGAAAGCTGTGAAGGCGTTGGAGAAGAAGAATGTTTCTTGATACGAAGAACCTTAGTTGCTCACACTGATTACATCTACACTCAAAACCACAATCCCTAAATCACTAATTAGCTTATTTTGTTTAATTAATAATCTATACATATGGTGTTTATTATTATATCAACTTTCATCACTTCTTCTCCTGTGCATTTTGTACTTTCTTAATAATTAACCAAACTATTTCACATTTGTACTTACGTTGTATATCTTTGTTACGTATTTATTATAATGACTGAGAATAATAATATATATACACTATGTTGTTTTTTTTTCACAGAGATTTGATATTTAGTTAGAGACTTATTGCAAACCACAGAAGCTGCTAATTAACCTCATCTCATATTTTTCTTCGATCTTTTGCGTTGGTTTTATACTCTTATTGAAAGAAGCTGACTTCAATGTGAAAATTAAATCCCTGCTCTTGATAGTTGATAGCACCAGTTTCTCATACCTCTCACACACGCATTAAATATGATAAAAACATACACCTATCAAATAATGATACATCTGCATCTATTAATGTATAATAAGATATACTTTGAAATTATGTGTGGATGTTAAAAATATAACTACAAACTTATCAATCACTTGCAACGTCAATGACATACACACGTTATAATTTACAACGAAATGCTCAGCAGAAATAAATAATTTGCTGGATTATTGGATTTAACAAAATAATTATTTATGAAAATATCATTAAAGAGGGTTTTTTAAAAAAAATTATGTGGAAGTCATTAAAGTTAAGACTTTGTTAAGTGATACAAATCTTTTAGACACATTTTATGGATATAAAGTAAAAAAAAGACAAGCAATTCGGTATTATTCCGATTCGCTCTAATTTCAATATGACAAAGTATGGGTATTAAATGATTTAAATCTATATTTTTTTGAAAGAGAAAATGTAATAGACCATTTCATCAATCGTAATGTAGGAGTTTCATTGTTAGAAGGAAGTAAGAACCTTATTGATTATAAATTAATCAAATAAATTATGAAATGTTAAACAAAAGGTGAAAGGGAGGTTTGGACCCACCAAAATTCCTAGTCTATTAGTTTGTAGTATTAATGTATGTTGTTGATATATGTGTATTTGAAAGAAAAAAAAAAATGGGATAGATTTTTTGGAAAAGGTCGAAATCAGATCACAAGGTTTTTAGTGGAGAAAAAGAAAAAGACGGTGAGTGACCATTATTTATGGTCCCTTCTCTTTTCTTTTCCTCGTGTGTAAGGCGTTGACCAACATAAAAACAATCAGACAAAATGCTTCTTGATGGGCTCGATATGTGAAAACTGGGCCAAGCCCATTTAAAAATTGGCACGGGATAAACTACAATTTGAAACCCTAACTTTTAAGGTCTAAGATTCGTCGCGAACGGCGGCGACCGGAATATTAGCTTCAGCGACGGCACTCGCATATTTGCTCAATCGGCGGCGAATCTCTTTCGATCTAACACAATGTTTCGGAGGAACAGGTTTCTATCTTTCCCAATGGTGATCGGAGCAGTTGTGTAAGTAGTCGTTTTTATCGTCTTCTCGGCGCAAAATCTAACTCTTGAGAATGCTATGATTCTGCGTAATTCTTCGTTAAGATTATGGTAGACTTTTTGCTTATTGAATTTGCAGACGATTTGGGAATAGAAAAATTGTAAATTATTCAGTTTTAATTTGGTTGCTTTGTGTAAATTGCCTTAATCGAGATTATCTGTTAGTCTGAGATAAAGCCCAAATTGTTAAATCTCCTGAAATTTGATAACTTGAACAAATAACTGATTCAGCAATCTCATGAGGTTTGTTTTGCAATGCAGGATTGGTGTAGTTTCAGGGAAAGCGATATTTGGGCCTCCGCTTGATCAATACTGGCACAAGAAGAAACTACAAGGAGAAGAAGCTGCTACTGCAGAGGAAGCCATTGAAAAGAAGAGCTCAGATTCATCTTCTTAAGGATTTTGGATTATCATATAGATGACCAGAGTCATGTAAATCATGGACCATAACTAAAGAGCTTCGACAAAATGTTATGCAAGGAAGCATTGTTTATTTATTGTAAGAGGTGATGAATCATAGAATAAAAGTAGAATCATGTAAGTGCCTTGCATTTCACGTTTTTTTTTTTTTGCAAACTCAGGGAGAATGATAAACCCTAAATAGCATCTTGTTGTTATTTTCACTCCTTTCGACAAATTGCTGTATCATTATCATCATCAATTTCACAACATTTTTCTCTCCACTTTTCTGGATTTCAATGAAACTATGGTATTTTTTTTTTTTTTTTTTTGTTTTTATTTATCAATCAATCTCTTACAAGTTGAAGTTAGAACAACCAACAACAAGTTGAGAAATTTCAATGATAGGTGTTTGTAATGACATCAAAAGCCATTGCAGAATCCTTAACAGAACATATTGCTTTCTCTTCTCCCTCTCGTCGTTGTGCTCTATTTTGTTATTTTTGTTTTTACCAAAAAAAGAAAAGGTATATTTTTGTTATTTGTGAAATTTAACACTGATATATTAAAAAATGATCTAAAATCCAGCTCGTGTTGACTATTTTTGTTATATATTTTGAATTTCCAAACTATATCATTGGTTTTAACGGAAAGAATAGTGTCCACTAAGATCTTTAACAAAAATTCAGTTGAGAGTTTTGAATATAATGAATTATAATCGAAAAATAATAATTAGAAAATGTGTCAATAATTGTTATAAGTAGCTGGCGTTTTAATAAATTTTGTAAAAAATTTCAATAAATCGTATAACTAACTGGCTTTTTCAGTTAATACTAATTTCTTTAACAAGGATTTGTTTTTTAAATTGTATAAACCATTTTAGAAAGGTAATTTACAGCTGGAGTGGCCCCCATTTTGTTGTCGGACCACGTTTTGCATAAACCACATTCAAACATTTGTTGAACAAAAAGCAATTTTATGATTTGTCTTTTTCCCGGTTTAATCTGAAAACCAAAAACTATAATGCAAAAACTACTTAAAACTTGCAAACATTCATAGCCTTAGTTCAAATCCAACCAGATCTAACTGTGCATAATTTGGTTAGGATTGTATATTATTTTATGCACCTTATAAATGAAAAAGAAAAAAAAAAAGAAAAAGAAGACCTTTAACAAAAAAAAAAAAACATTTATTCATGTATGTATAAATGTCTTGGTGTATACTTTTGCTACAGATTTATTTTCTTGCTGTAAAATAAAAAATTTTTGGCGTCATGTATTTTTATTTCTTGTAGACGAAATTTAAAGAAATTCACCTGAAATGAAAATCAGACACGTGGGCAGGCTGATTCTGGCGATTCCGAAGAGGCGACCCTCTCAGAGTCCACCTATGTTGCCACGTTGCTTTAAAACATTACACGTGGCAAATCTTATGTTGGCTGGCTTAAACACATAATCATCTTGCGAAATTACACGTTTGATTTTTCAGTTCTCTTCTTATCTTTTATTTTATTTTTCTAAAATAAAATATTTGGTGATGTATTTGCTTCGAGCAAATCCAAGATCCCAAGGCTTCGGAGAATCGTAGGCTGCTTTTTATATTTTACCTTTCCTTTTAAATACAACAAATAACTGAAATAAAAAACAATTATAGGAAAAATCTCATTTTTAATTATTTTGTCTTAGTTATCAGTATCATACCGATTCTGGACCATAAAAAATCTCATACCATTTAATACTTTTAGCTTTCTTTGGTCATTATCAATTAGTATCTTTTTCAGAAATTAAATTTAAAAAAATTCAAAATACGAAATTCATTTGACCAAAAATAAAATAATACTAATGTATCATGTACGTTTGTGTGTATATATAACTAAGACAAAATAATACTAATATATAAATAGATTTTTGTTGCCACATACGTTATATGATAAGTACATGATAGATACGATTTTGCTTCTGTTTCGGCTTCCATCTTTCTCGTCCACCAACATAACTATTTCTCCTCTTTTCTAGCCCCAAAAAATATTCAATATTTTATTCCAGAGAATCTCTCCATTTTTAGGATTCTTCTTCTTCTTCCATTAGTCGCTGTTTGAATCAGAATCTCAACTCAGCCCTCAGGTATAATATCCTTCTCCCTTCGTTTCCCTTTTCTTCTTCGTCTTGAAATTCTTGAGAAAAAAAAATACAAACTCTCTATGGTTTTTTCAAGACGATTAGGATTTGGATTCAGATTCTTATTTATGGGCTCGTATGCTCAGAGGTCGAGTCTTTATTCTTTTTTCAGCTCCTGAATTTACAATTTTTGGTTCGTCTTCTGCTTGTCATTTGTTCTCTTCGTCATCGAAGTATCCAATGCAAGTTTATTTTATCCTAATCTTACGAAAAATACAAAGTTCTCAAAATTTCAAGTAAAGTTTTTTTATCCAGCTTAATTTTTGATATCTCGAGTATATTTGGCTCTGATTTGATTTCTCACGTTTTTCGATTAAATTATCCCGTTTTTAAACATAATTAAAAGAGAAAAAAAAAATGGTGTTAGATTTTATTCTGAACCGAAGAAATCAGCGACTTCTTATTTAAAAGTTAAAACCTCGTTTTCTTCGTGGCAAATAAAACATGTTTGTGTACATACTATACATAGGTTGGATTCTGAGAGCTAATTAATAAGATGATGCAAACAGCTTATCAGCCTCGGATTGATTCCGAGATAGAATCACTCGTCGAGAGGATCAATCCTCCAAGGTAATTCATACTTTTATTATTTTTGTTCGCGTTTGGTTTTTTACTAGAAAATTTTAATCTTAATATTGCTTGATTTTTTTGCTCTTATTAGGGTTTGTATAGACAACGACTCAGACCCAGAGTGCACACTTGTTAAGGTATATTTATATCTGAAAGATATAACAAGGTCATAACTTATAATTAATGAGTAATTTAGCCTTGAATTAATTATGTGCTTGAAATATGTAGGTAGATAGCGCGAATAAGTACGGGATATTACTGGACATAGTTCAGGTTTTGGCCGATCTCGATCTCGTTATCTCCAAATCTTACATCTCATCCGATGGTGAATGGTTCATGGATGGTAAAGTCGTAATCATCTTCGTTCACATGTTATCATAATGAGCCAAATATATGACATCACATCTTATTTTTTTCTATTTGTTAGTGTTTCACGTGACGGACCAACTCGGGAATAAGCTCACAGACCAAAGCCTTATTCTCTACATCCAACAGGTGACATAAAAATTAAAATCATTCATAAAATAATTTACCTAATCACTTCTTGGGGAAAATTTACTCAGTAATATGATATAATCGTTAACTTTAGGTTTTTAATAATTCAGGCAATATGTTCTAGTAGAACGGGAGGAATAACAAAGGAGATGCAGAGTAATCTAAAACGGGAGGTGCAACAGCGTCACGTGTCAACGGAGCACACAGCTTTTGAGATAACCGGAATTAACAGACCCGGTTTACTGTCCGAAATCTCTGCCGTGCTTTCCGACATTGGATGTCACGTGACAGCCGCTGTCGCGTGGACCCACCACGAACGAGCGGCGATGGTGATTTATCTAGAAGACGGGTTTATGGGTGGGCCCATTATCGACCCAATTAGAAAGGCCCAAGTTAAGGATTATTTGGATACAGTCATGGAGGCCCATAACAGAGACGGCGATGACTCTCGGGTTATCGTAAGAGTCGTCGATGCTAAAGGAGTTCCGGTCGGTTGGGCCCACACTGAGCGGCGTCTTCACGAGCTAATGTACGCCGAAGGGGACTACGAATGTTGCTTGGACTGCGATTGCTTCAGCGGTGACAGGTGCGTTTGTAGCAAGTTTAATTTTTTTTTTGATATTAGGTTTACATGGTACGTTACATGTGATAGGTGCGATGCATTGTGGAGAGGAAGATGCGAGAGGATACACGTGGGAGTCGAGGCATGTAATGGTTATTCAATGGTGAACGTTAAGTGTAGAGACAGACCAAAACTTCTTTTCGACACGGTATGTGCTTTGAAAGAGTTACAATTCGTAGTGTTTCACGCCGTCGCCGGAGTTAAAGGTTCCACGGCGGAGCAAGAATATTTCATAAGGAAGAAGAACGGGTGCACGTTAGAAACTGAAGTACAGAGAGAAAGACTAAGACATTGTTTGGTTGCTGCGATTTCGAGACGCGCTTCACGTGGTTTGAAATTTGAGATTCGGACAAAGAACAAAATGGGTTTGTTGTCGGATGTGACTAGAGCTGTTAGAGAGAACGGTTTGTCGATAACTAGAGCTGAGATGAGTACGCAAGGTGAGATTGCGATTGGTTCGTTCTATGTTGCGGATGTGAATGGTGGCGAACCGGATTCGAATACGGTTGAAGCGGTTGTACGAGAACTGGGTGGAGCGGTTGTGTCGGCTGTTAAAGCGGTTGGGATGGTGTCGACGAGGTTGGGTTCATCGAGTGATAGTATGGAGGAAGATAAAGCTAAGTTGTCGATTGGGAGATTGGTTTGGTCTAAATTAGAGAGATTGTCGACGTCTATAAGATCATTATGAAATGTTTGATTAGTGATTTAAATGGGATTTGTGTCTCTCTCGTTCTGGTGATTATCGTTGTAAATATAGCTGATTTAGGATTTTTTTGCAGATTGAAATGGAATATATTTCAACCTAAACAGAATCTCTCTTTTGTTCTTATTGAATCGGAATATTTGCAAATTTTTATGTTAAAACATACTGAGAGAAATGCAAACCAAAATTTCGGTTCGGTTTACCAATTGAATTTGACCGCTATCATAGTAATTACTAAGTCAACCAGAGGGTATAACAGGAAATTAAAGTTTTGAAAGAAATCAGAGAGACCTTTATAAACCCTAATGGGACGGTAAACACATTAGAACACTCTCGATTTCAACAGACCAATTTAGATTTGGCGGCGAATAAGTAACCATGGCGAATTTGGATATGGAGCAGCATTCATCCGAAAACGAAGAGATTAAGAGGAAGAATAAGAGTAAGAAAAGAACGAGAGACAAAGCGAAGATACTAAAGCAGCTAGCAATGGAGGAAGAACCTGAGAACGAAGCGTTAATCGACGAAGAACCGAAGAAGAAGAAGAAGGATGCGAAAGTGAAGTCTGAAGAAGAAGATAATGTCGAAGAAGAAGAAGAAAAGGACGAAGACAAAGCGGTGGCAACTACTGGTATAATGACTAATGAAGCGTTTGAGTTATTGGGATTATCAGATAACACTTTAAAATCCATCAAAGAGATGGGCTTTCAACGCATGACTCAAGTAATTAATCTTCTTTTTTTTTTTGTATAGCAAAGTTTCAGACTTTTAGTTCTAAATTAATCTTTGCAGATTCAAGCTAAAGCAATTCCAGCATTGTTAATGGGAAAAGATGTACTTGGAGCTGCCAGGACCGGTTCTGGAAAGACCTTAGCTTTTCTTATACCAGCTGTAGAGCTACTTTACCATGTCCGGTTTACTCCTCGCAATGGATCCGGTGTTATTGTCATTTGTCCAACAAGAGAGCTTGCTATTCAGGTCCAAATTTTGTATTTAATACTAAAATTTCTCAGCTTTTGCCAATTCATCTCTATCAATTTAGCATTGTGTATAATAATCTATTGGAATCAGTCCAGAGTGATTCATTATCATACATTATTTATGTTTCAGTCTTATGGAGTTGCAAAAGAGCTTCTTAAGTATCATTCACAGACTGTGGGAAAGCTAATTGGCGGTGAGAACAGAAAGAAAGAAACTGAAATTCTTCAGAAAGGTGTTAATTTGTTAGTAGCAACTCCTGGAAGACTTCTCGACCACCTTCAGAACACAGATGGTTTTGTATACAAGAACTTGAAGGTTAACACAAAGTCTGATTTCTTTGGGTACTATTGGTATATATAATCTTGGTTTTGATTTAATGCAACTCTTAATCTGTGTTAAATTGCAGTTTCTTGTAATGGATGAGGCTGATAGAATATTGGAACAGAACTTTGAAGAAGAGATGAAGAAGATCATTAAGCTTCTACCAAAGGTATATTCACATGGTTTGGTTTTTAATGCGGAGACTTTGTCTCAAGTTTAACCTGTATCATAGAGAGACTAAATTTTATTTTCTTATTGCTGTAGACAAGGCAGACGTCTTTGTTTTCTGCCACACAGACTTCCAAGGTTTGTTTACTTATCAGTATAGTTTAATCACTTATTTCTTTATTAGTATTCGTTTATTGAAATTTGTTGAATTCGCGGTTAAACCATCAGGTCGAGGATCTTGCTCGTGTGTCACTTGCTTCACCTGTTTATATCGATGTGGATGAAGGAAGAAAAGAGGTAGCGATTGTTAAAAAATTTCGGTTACCTTTTATCGCATTTTTACTTCATTTACCAAAACAGGTTTTTTTCATTTTGTGAAAACTTGAAACTGTAGGTTACAAATGAAGGCTTGGAGCAAGGTTATATCGTCGTGCCAAGCGCGAAACGGTTACTTTTCTTACTAACCTTCTTGAAAAAATTACAGGGGGAAAAGAAAATCATGGTGTTTTTCTCTACGACCAAATCGACAAAGTTCCATACCGAACTCTGTAGATATATCAGCATAGATTGCCTTGAAATCCGTGGAGGGATAGACCAGAGCAAAAGAACTGCAACGTTTTTCCAATTCATAAAGGCGGAAACTGGTATCTTGTTGTGTACTAATGTCGCTGCCCGTGGTCTTGACATTCCTCACGTGGTATGATTCCTTGACGATTTGAATGTTGAAGAAATCCGAATTGGTTGGTCTTTGAATCAAATATATATGATTATTCTGCTTGTTTAGGACTGGATTGTGCAGTATGATCCTCCTGATGACTCTACGGTATGTTTGCTTATAATTTATAGTTTCTTTTTTAGGCAAATGCATATGAGAATTAAGGCTTAAGAATCTTGAATGTTGCTTTTGGTTTAGGAATATATTCATAGAGTTGGTAGAACAGCTCGTGGAGAAGGAGCAAAAGGAAAGGCTCTGCTTGTTTTAACTCCAGATGAGTTGCAGTTTATTCAGTATCTCAATGTAATTGTTTTCATCCAATAAACTCTTTTGACATTATTCAAATTATAGAAATTTTGAAACAAAGAAGAATCTGTTTCTGATTGTATGTTTTATAGGCGGCGAAAATTCCTGTTTATGAACATGAATTTGAAGAAGGGAAATTGCTCAATGTGCAATCTTTTCTGGTAAAAACATTTTGCTCTTTCTTAAAACTATTACATTGAAGAGACAAAACTAGAGAGATTTATTTAAAATGTTGTAATTGCAGGAGAAGACAATATCTGAAAACTATGCATTGCACCAGTCAGCAATCGAAGCATACAAGACTTTCATTTCAGGATATGATTCTCACTCTATGAAAGATGTCTTTAATGCTCGCCAACTCGATCTCAAGGTAACCAAATCTGCAGCATTACCAAAATGTTTTAAAATCTGGAAGACAATGTTTTTTTAGAATTGTTTTCTGCAATCTGATGTAAATGTAACCCGAACTCTTTGCTTTTCTGCAGGATGTTGCGGCTTCGTTCGGTTTCACATCTCCTCCCAAAGTACCTCTGAAGATAGATCTAGGGGGGTATAAGAGCAAGAGAGAACCGGTTAATAAGTATAACAGAGGTCGTGGTCGTGGCGGTCGAGCCGGCGGTAAAACCAAGTTCGAGAGGTACTAAAAAGCAGAGGCTAAAATGTAGTTGCAGAAGAACCTATACGATATCGTATTAACTTTAATTACACATGCTCTTTACAGTTGTTGTATCTTGAGTTGTCTCGAGAGAAACGAGACAAAAAGTTTTGTTCCCGATACTTGGGAAGTATTTGATGATTTAGTTTTGCAAGTCAGTTTAAAAACGAAATTTTGTCATTTTATCTATACGTTGCAAGTCAATTTAAAACAAAATTTTGTCTTATCGGCAAACATTACAGTTTCTATTAATGTCTTTATAAGGGTTTGATGAACGATATGATACATTCACGGCTAATTTTAACGGTAGAATCATATTTTCGGAAGACGTAGAATTAATGTTTTATATATTAACAAAATAACATTGGTGGTCACTTACATTTCATCAACATCAAGCCAGTCGTTTGATTCTTTCTTCTATTTGACCTCTTTTAGCTTAACCCAATCTGGTGAATTTTTATTTGAAGAATCAGAACTAGAGATAGTAACGTTCTTGTAACTCACCTTCACGTCTCCTTCGTCCTCGTCGTCTTCTTCTAGATCACTGAATGATACATCTTCTTCGTCTTCACCAAGAGGATGATTTGTGGTTGCTCTTCCTTCAATGGCGCTAACAGATTCTGAAGTCTCTTCATCTTTCAACCAATCATCTGTGTCATCTTCTTCTTCGTCTTCCACTTGCACATTGATAAATCTAGATGAAGAAGCAGTTGATGAGTTCCTATCTTCAATGACAGATTTGTCAACCACTTGTATCTCCTTGCTCTCAATTGGGTGCTTGTCTGTTTCAAAGTCAGATGACTTGATCGGATTTACGGTTTTGACAGTTGCTGTTTCTGTTGGAAGATTATCAGCCACAGAAAGAGGTTCTACAATGACAGCATTAGCTTCAGAACTCTCTGCTTCTACCGGTAATTTGTTTCTGTTCTGTAGCTCGTGGGATAACATTTCCCTTGCTTCTAGTACCTTTATATGCAAACGCAACAAAAAAAAGTTAGTGACAGGAACAACAAATAATCTAACTTTATCCCAGGAAACCTGACTTAGCACCACTTACAAATCTAGCAAACCTGATTGACATGCTACTAGTACTATGTACTAACAAGGATCATTGTTTTGAGATAAAATCGATTGACATGATACTTAATAGAATAGTATGAAAACATTTGTGTACAACGTGAAAGGCATAGACTTGAGAGCTATCGAGCAAACAAACGTTTGCCTGCAATGGAGTTGGGAATTCAAACTGACCTGAGGAGTGGACAGAAGCAAGGCATCTTCTTTAGTGAGTTTAGGATGAACAAGTACAAAGTAAATCCTCCAGAAGCAAATCTCAGTCATATATTCAGGGCAAATCTCAATCCTTAAAGAAGCCAAGCTAGGTGCAAGCCTTTCCATAGCCAGAGCATGCTCGTATTGAGCATCAGCCATTTCAAAATCTGAAATTTAGTTTAGAGTTAGACTTGATATCAAATCTTTTCAAAAGCAGAAACAAACCAATACTAATCATGAAATCATATAAAACTGAAACAACCAAATTCATCAGAGATTTGTGTGTAAGACTAAGAATCAAAGAAGATCTGAAACGGAAACTTACCATCAAAGCTATCTTCGTCATCAGTTAAACGAAACTCTAACCAAGTCTCAGGATGAAAAGCAAGATCTTTCACAAACAAAACTAATTCCTCTGTAACTCCGATTGCTTCGTAATCCTTGGGATCAACTCCTTCAGAACCCAATTGTAAGAAATTAGAAGCGATCTTTGTGAACTCAGACACTGGTAAGTTCCCAGAGAGCTTCGATATCCCCGTCCTGAATCTCCCACCAATCTCAGCGAAATCGTTCTTAATCCCAGCAATCAGATCATCATCTTCACCTTCATCCACATGATCCGGAGTCTGATTTCTCTCCTGAAGATCCGGAGATGAAGAAGGTTGCGAGAGGAACGAAGCTACGCCCCAAAATTGGCTTCTCAAGGTCTTGGTAAGTTCGGTTATGTCTTCTTTAACGCCTCGAGGAGACTGTGAATCGGATATCGATTCCGATGGAGTTTGATTCGGCAGATGCTTTTCATCATCTTCATCTTCCTCATTGAGCTTAAGTGAGTTCGCAATGGATCTAGCTAACCAAGCCATATCTGAATCTCTCTCTCCCTCACACAAGTTGCGATCGTGATCTTTTTTTTTTTTTTTTACAGCTCGAAGCAAAAGAAACCTGAGAGATAATTCATGGATGAGAGCTCTGTCTACATCAATCTCTCTATAATCTCGTTTCTACTTGTATAGAACGCTACGTTTCAATCACTAGTTACTACCAAGTCGGTCGAGAGAATTTTACCGGTTTGATTTTGGTTCACTTCAAAAACCGGTTTAAAGCAGAGATTCTGTTGAATATCTCTGGTGTTTCCACTAACAAATGTTTCTTCTTTCAAGAATGATCAATTGAAGAATATTTATAAACTTTGTGGATCACCTGATGAAACAACGGGTCCCTTGAAGGGAGATCTATATGAGCAAGTATAAAGCATTATGTAGTTGTGTCACTTTTTTTTTTTTTTTACTAGAGTCAATTTGATCAAGAAGATTGTGTGGGATATTAGCAAATTGCAGAGATTAAGAGCCTTGGTCTTAACATTTCTTGTTTTGGTTCGATATGTTACAATGGTCCTCTCTTGAATAGTAATAGGATCATCAATACATCCTCATTGTACAGAACGAAACGTTTCAACTTTCAATCATATGGATTTGGTTTTCTATCACATGGATAGTTTGATTTTGTTCCTAACGAGATAGTTTTATGTATGAAAAGGATAAAGACAGGAAAATGTCTCATCATTCCCATAACATCCATTGAGAGTAAAGTATCCCTCATTGATGATCCTGCTAACAATCACTCTCCGTTCAACATGACCACCATCCTCACCAGTCGAAGCAATGGCCAAGCCCTTAAACATTATGTAAACATTTACTTATATTATTGGCATTTTCTTCGGTAGTTTCTATTGTCACTTTGATAATCTGCAACTGAGACATATCATTTTCCGAAATATAGCTATCATATGTATAAAGTGCGAGTTCCAAATATAGACGAATCCAATCATTGGACTCCAACTCTGATTCCTTGATCTCGTTAAATCGGTTTGTATCATTGAAATCTGTCGGCCAATCAAGTAATACATCCACCGGTTCATAACCATGAAGTTGGAGGGGCTCCTTTGGCGTACCTTGAGGCCTAGTAATAGAACACGTCAAATTTAAGAGGCTAGACAATTCAATAGTAGGCACCCAATCCAGTGGTACCTAATGGCATTGAGATATGATTGATATCGAAACCCTCTGATTCTCTCACTTGTCGCTGATAGTCCATTTGCCCACGGATTAATGCGGCCAACGAAAATTTATTTCGTTCTATTTTATAAATTTTGTTTTGGTTCAGATTAAAAAAGTTGCTACTAATTTTGGTTTGGTTTGGTTTGATTTGGCTTATTATGTATAAGAGCATCCACATTGGGGTTTTTTTAACATGGAATTCTTAAAACAAAAAAAAAAATTTTAATTAATAAATGATGTTGAATAGTGTAAAAACCTTGTAGATTAAGTTCTTAAATAAGAGATTTAGTAACCCCATCAATGAATAGTTAAGAACCCCAACTAAATTTTTAATATTTTTAATGTTATAATAGTGTAAGAACCCTTCCTAAGAAACTCTTAAAAAATCCCAATAATTATGCTCTAATATCACTGCTAAATGCGGATTTCTTTGCCTTTTCTTTTTGGATTTGCATATCTTTATAATGGCAAGTCACAGCCAAATTATAGTATCTTGAATTTACTAATTTCGCTTTGTTTGTCATCTGCATTTTCATTTTCTAGTGTCTGTAAATGTAAGAAACTTCACGATGTGCCAAATTTCCTGGTGATTTTACGACAGACCATAAAATCTTAAAATGAAAATCGTGTTGGTCCAGTTAAAAGAGTTTGGAGTTCGATTCTTGATAAGATCTTGTATCTAGACGATAGCACCACTAATATTATTATTGTTATCAAAGATCAAAGGTTGTTTTGTTTCACTTCAGTATTATTTTATATTATAGTTAAATTTCATTGTTATCAAAGAAATTATTATTAAAGATCATAGGATCATGGTATTGCATGTGCAATAAACACTAGAGTTAAATTTTATTATTGTTATCAAAGATCAAAGGATCATCGTATTGCATGTGCAATAAATACTAGAGTTAAATTTCATTGGACTAACGAAGATGTGCATCAAGTCATGATCTCTTCCATATATGAAACTCTCAAGGAGCACAAAAGCATGAGAGAGTGTCTTTAAGTGGATCTGCAGATAAGGCTAATTAATCAGGGTATGGTAATGATTAAACTCTTTTTTTTCCAGGAAAGTACTCACTTGAATCGTCATAAATGAAATGGCACGAAAATACATTTTGTTGACCAAACAATACACTCCAAAAATCAAACTATATATTAGACGTCACTTAGCAAAAAGAATAAGACTTAGAGATACATACCAATACTTGTTAAGTTGGTTACACTATAAGTATCGTCTTCTTCTCCATAAGCATCATCTGTTATTAACTGTGAAAGGAAAAGTGTGTTTTGGGGGTTGTTAACACTTGTTAGAAATTTGTCAAGATGCTTTAAGGCTTACTATAAGAGCAGCTGAGCGACAAAATGCAGCCCCACTGGCACTTGAAGCTGTATATTCCACATACTCAGACTCTAGATACTCGATATGCGTCAAGTAATATGGACTTGGAGGAGATAAGTCAAAAGATGCACAAAGGATTGAATCTGTAGAGTAAGGCACAAGTCAAGATACAAAAATTGCAATGACCAAACGAGACTTACTTCAAAGGAGATGCACGTTATTGATCCTTTTTCAAGGTGTAAAATCAGATTTTATGCTTTAATTAGTATCAAAGCCAGATAGAAGAGAACGCAAACTGTAAGCAGTAAAATGAAGTTTTCTACACGACATTTAAAGACTTGTGGCGCTCGGAAACATTCCAGATTGAGAAGACCATAAAACCAAAAAAAAACATAGTAATAAAATGTCTTTCAGTCTATTTTTCCTTTAAGAAGACCAGCAAATCCCATTCTTACTTTCCACTCATTCCAAGAGTGAACAACACACTTGAGCCAGTCTTCGGCCTCCTTGATCAGGTCAACTTCGAGATTCTCCTTGTGTTCCTCCTTGTAAAAGTCACTTATGATATTCTCGAGAGGAAGCATCTTCTTCTCAGTTACATCTCCTTGACCAAAAGGTTCAACTACTTTTACTTGGACTTTAACGATCAGTTTGTTCTCATCCAGAAACCCTTTTTCTTTAAGCTTTTTAAGAGGCAAGGTCCCTAACGTACCCGATTGTGATAAAATACCGCAGGAAAAGCTGGAACGTTTTGTAAGACAAAAACAGAAATATGAATATGAATATGAATTCTTATGTTTATATATAAACACACATGGAAGAATGATAAGTAAATTTTTACCAAAACAAAAAAGAATGATAAGTAAATTACCACGCGTTCTGTAGAGCTCTTTGCCCGATTGATTCAACAGAACATAGGGAAAAATAGCTCGTCCTGTCCATCCACGTCCGAGTGATTCAGGATTCGCAACGTAGAGGATCAGACCCACTCCCCGATGATCATAGATCAGTCCATTGGGATAAACTTCAACAAACCTTTATGAAAGAAACACAGAAACATGTTAACCTAATAAGTAATAACTAAGACAAGTTATGTTGTTGCATGTAGACGATGAGTTAAAAATCAAAACATCATATTTACCATTCGCAGCCGCCACTTATGAATTTAGGAGACGTTATCACATCTTCTTTCTCCCACAAGTTATCTATCTCAAACGTGAAACTCGTCTGCTTTTGCTTCTCCATATTCTATTCTTAGGGTTTCTTACTTTGAGCAAACGACAAACTAATTCACCCTCAAACTCGTTTATATTTATAACGCTTTTCAAAATCCTAATTCAACCTAAATAAGGAACCTAGAAACCTAATTAATCGTTCACAGTACATGATATTTATCTCTTCTTTTTTTTTGTTAAATATATATGAATTTGTTGGCATGAATTTAATTATCCAAGCCCACCAGAGACACACATAACCCATTTACAAGGAAAGACCTGTAAAACTTTAAAAAGGAAATTGAAACATAAACTTTTTTGGGGGTTAAATATCTATATTTAAATCTTTCTCTTGATCTTATTATTATCTTAAACGAATTTCGTCGTTTTGGCGTATCCTAACAACGACGTCGTTTCGTTGACCGTCAAATATTTCTAGGCCTACACAAAGCCCATATTGTTCGACGAAAGCCCATCTCAGAGACTCAGACCAATACTGTTCTTCTTCAACAATCATTTCTTTTATTGGTCATCCTTACATTTCTTGTCAAAGAACCATTAGGGTAATAAAGAGTGTCAAATTCATATGCCAAATAAAGGATTTACCAATAATTTCTTCAATTATGTATGCCTCAGAAGACGCTAAATAAGTTACAATTGATTCTTTTCTTTTCTGGTGAATATCAAACCAAACAACAAAAAGATTTATACAGTTTGCTTCTTCTTAGCGTTTATTTGCATCACATTGCAAAATAGGACTCATCAACCAAACACGTTCGAGCGTTTCATCATCCTCCTTAAGCTTCTCCTTAGAATGTACCATCAGACCAATAGCTTGAAATCCAAATTTCTTCATTTATTTACATCAACTAGATGAGGCAGATCCGTTTTGTGTACTTAGAAAACCTCATCTTTGAATAGTCTCTAGTGGATTGTTCTTGTGAGTTTACATTTGGATATAAACTTTGCATCTGAATAATGCAGACTACATAGCTTCAATAACTCGGCTGAACGTTGCTTCAAAGCTGGATCACATCCACTTTGGATCACAAGGAGAAGCTTTGCAGCCAAACCAACTTCAACAGCAAGAGATGAACATTCTTCAGAAGCTAATTTGCAAACTGACCAAAGAATCGAAATAGCAAAGTTTGTGCATTTCTCAGATACTCTCATCAGCAACCTAACAGTATTAGGAATCGTGTTAACCGAATCTTTCAAAGCTATCCTTCCTTGGCTTTCCAAACACAACGAATTCAAAACAAAAAGAGCTGATTCCAAACTCTCATGATCTAAACATGGCAAAACATCAACCAATTGAGGAACTGCTCCAATCTTAACCATCAAGTTTCTAACTTGTTTATGAACTGAAATCGATTTGAGCAAAGTCAAAGCAGGTGAAACTCCGTTTCTTCGTATTCTATCTTTAACCAATCTCATTAATCCAACAAGCAAACTATGACTAGAAACAAGGTCTGCTCTAAAACCTTTCTCCTCCACCAACCTTCCAATCAATCTAGCACAATTGATTTTAGTTCCAATCGAACCATCATTCAACATATCAACCATTAACGAAACTCTAGCAGGTTGCATCAATCCAGCTTTGGAATCAGAATCAAGCTCAAGATTAACGAGAATCGCAATAGCCTCGGATCCAACAGCGTGAGAAGTAAAAGGACTTAAAAGAGAAGAGATAACAAAGACTCCACCTTCATCAACAACAGTCTTCTTGGCAATTTCATGAGCCGTCACAACTTGCTTAAGCTCCATTAAAGCATGAACCTTTGCTTTCCCTTTAGCCTTTCTCAATGTCCCCACAATCTCAATAGCTCTTCCTTGCACATCTTCAGATCGTTTCTTCATCAAAACGTACTTTTGTGAAAACCAAGTGTAGATCAATTGGTGAAGAGTTTTGTTAGGAGTGACCAAATCATCCCAAAGCTCTTGCATCGTCGTAGGACAAGTACAATGTCCTAAATTGAACCATTTGAGAATGTTTGACCTCTCGTAGGTTTGACCAGTACACAAGGTCACTGGATCTTGCATCGGCTCTAGAGAGATTGGACAGATGAACACAGAGGGTATTTCGGGTAATTCAAGCTCAGAGATCATCTTCTTTAAATCCAGTTTCTTCTCGTCGGCAACAACAACCATGATTTTTCCAGCTCCGTCACCGCAACCGCCGAGAACACCGTCTTTAACCGCCGTGTGTAGATCTAAGATATGCCCATTAAATCCACCGTTCTTTGAAAGCTGAAACATTGGCATTTTCGATAAATTTATCCGGAAAAAAAAAACTCTCTTTTCTTCCTTTGGAATTTAAAACTGTCAAAAAGGAAACATTCAACTCTCTAAGTATTATATGATTAATGCTTCCCCACCAGCTAAGCTAACCAAAATCTGGATTGTTATCTGAGTATAAGAAGGTTAAAAAAGAGAAAATGAAATCACCCCAGTAAAGAAAAAATCGAGAGTGAACTCTGAAATCTCAGAAAACAGAGAATTTAAGAAAAACCCATATGAAGAAATTTCATGAGAATTTAACAAGACAAAGAAGCTGGATGAAGAAGGAGAAGAAGAAGAAGAATGGCTGTGGTGCTTCGGTGAGAAGGAAATTATTAAAGCAAAAAGTGATAAAAAAGGAAACGTCTCTTTTGGTTTGGACTTGTTGACCAAAGATTTTCTCTTTCTCACTGGGAAAAATAAATTAAAATGGAGATTATGTGATCGAGACAAGTTACAGGCTATACCCGGTTACCGACTCATCTCGGACACATGCGCCACACGTGCAACACCAAATGCTGAGTTTTAAATTCCCCTTTTGTCCCTCACTTTGCTAAATAAGTTGTAACCATGTTAAACCGTGTTTATCAAAATGGAATCTCGTCTAAACAAGAAGAAAATTTTCTTTATCTAATTAACGTTATTTTTATAGTTTCACAACAAGTACTGTATTCTTTCAATTTAAATATGCATATATCGTTTATCGGAGAACTCTCTTCCCTTATTTTTGTTACTGAAATTAAAGTTTGTGCCTAATGAAGATAAATGGAAGGTATAATTGTCAAATATGATGATGACCAAAGAAAAATGCCGCACGTAGTCAAAAAAGCTGCTCACAGTCTCACGAAGACAGGTTAGGGCACGTGCCACGATAATTTCAAGGCCTAATTACATTCATTAACCTTTATTTAAATCATTATCATTGCTATTGAGCCTAGCAACTCTCATTTAACGTAAAAATTCTGATTATCCTTTAATTTTTTTGTTGGTAAAAAAATTTGATAATTTTCTCTGGAGTTTTTTTTTATATATATTTTAAAGTAATTTATTTTATTTTATTTTTCGGCGTCAAGTAAAATATCTAGATTGGGTACGAAAAGAGAAAAGTATTAACAAATTCGGGAACTGGGGCCCAAGACATGCAAAACCTCCAGCTAGACATTTGACCATGACAGTGGATTGCTTTGACTCTACGCCTCGATCGTGTCTCGGTTGTCTCTATTGTTTGCCTTTGACTGATCTGTCACCACTTACATCCTCCCACGTGTCTTTTTAGTTCCCACTCATCGAGATTTATTAATCTCAAATTAGTACTGTTTGAATGTTACAAATTTTGGTTAATAAAGATAATTAAGTAATAAGCGAAAATTGATGGCAGTGTCAGCAGAGATCTGAGCCCATGTGCTGTTTTGTCGGAGTTGAGTACCGTGCCAGAAATGCAAAAGTTTTATATTTGAAATTTCGAATAAATTTTCAGATAATAAATTCAACTATAAAGAAAAATAACACAAATCCAACCACATATTTATATTACTTGATCCGATTCATCTTTTCAATTATTTATTTATTTATTATTATTATTATATTTAAAAAATAAAGCATATATTATGAAGAAAATATAAATTTAATTAGTTATCAATGTATAAGCATTGAATGATATGAATGTTGTTGATGTTTTCTTTGAATGTTTCCCAGTGAAACTAGTAAACCTAAAGCGAACCGGCAAGAGTTTAATTCGATATGACATGTTTGTAAAAAAGTGTAACCTTGTGACTTCAAGATTAATTGTGGTATGAAGAAGAAAAAAAACTGATGATACAATTAGTTATTTTGACAAACAAAAATGGCAGTTTGATAGGATCCTTATACTTTTAGTAATGAATCTTTCGCAAGTCGCAACCCATCATAGTTATCATTATTGATTCGGTTTTGAATGAAAAAAATTTGGTGTCATATCTCAATCCATCTAATAATAATAATTCAAACTTTATTTTTTATTTGGTGTCTACGATGCACTACAAAAAAAACTCGCCATTAATAGCACATTATTTGGTGTCAAGGGAAACTAGAATGGGTTGATATCGCGAAGTATTGATTTGCTCAATCCAAGCAGTTGTCTTGTCGTTTTGGAATTCACCAAATTAGCAATCAGTTTTAGATTTTGTAGATTTTAATCGCCAGTTGCAGTTTTTAAAACTCGTTTGAGAGATTTAGGGTTTGGTTTCAAAATTTGGGGTTCATATCAACGAGACTTGTAATTTATTTAGTTTCTATGTTTAAGACTGACAGATCTTTTACTTGTTCGCAGTATTGGTGACGATTGTTTTGTTTTGTTGCATCAATATGAATCTTATGTTTTCTGTTTTGCTGCAAGAATATCATAATTGTCCTATCTCTGCTGTTGTTTCTTTGTGCAATCCTTTCGATTTGGTTATAGCTGATGAAGATTTCCACAAGGGTTTTAACAATGTTCATGATAAGGCCATGCCGAGATCTCTTCTTAGAACTTTTAGCATTTTTGTTGTTGTGTGGATTGCTTTTAGATTGCTGCAGGAGTTTCAGTAGATATCATGCCATGTCTGAATGATCCAGCTAAATTCGCATTTCCTCAACAGGTTTGCAAATACATAAAAACATTCAAACCTAAATTTCTATTGAATAATCTGATTCATAGGCCCTTCTCCTCTTTTGTTCAGCCTCTGAACATATGTCTTTTCCCTAGATCCGCACCTTATAACACCTACAGATCATGTACAAATCCTCACTCGTTTGATGTTGATAATATCAGGTAAAGTTATTATACATAAAGGATACAATCTCTCTAGCTTTCTTAGAATAACTGCAGTTTTTTTATATCTTTCTGAAGGTAGGATTGCCAGTGTAGAAGTACATAACTAAGATTCTGTATTTGGTGGAGAATCACGCTATCACCATCATCGTTGGCGTGACAGGCAGTGGTAAAACTACACAGATTCCTCAGGCTTGTTCGTTGTTCTTTGCTCTTAGTTGATTTTTTGGGGCAAAGGACCCAGCTTTGTTAATTTCAGGGTTGTTAGACCAATAGCTATATTTTGATAGAGAGTCAAAGGTTGTGAATTGGGTGGGAGTTTAATAGTAACTTGCTGACATTTGCAATGTTAGGTAGAGAAAGCATAAAAGTTACTCAATCTTGCAAAATCCTGCAATGTTTTAAGCTCACGAGCTGTGGGAGGAATTGGAGAAATCCTCAATTCTATCACTATCTTCTTGTTTCTTGGTTTTGATAACGCTTTGTCTATATTCAATTATGTAGTACCTTAAAGAAGCTTGATGGGTCATATCACTAAGTTGTCATTGCTGCTTTGTGAAAAGTGAGTATGTGAGCTGACTCTGCAAATGATATTAATGCTTTATATGATATTCTCTTGTTGTTCATCAGTTTTTCAAAAATGGAATAGCTATTTTTCCGAGACTAGTAGCAATCAATTTTTTTGGTATCTTCTCTGTAATACATGTTCTAGTATTCAGCCTGAGTATGTCTTATTCTCATTGTCAGGTTAGTGGAAGTAAAGTCATTCTTGAGGTAATCACAAATGGTCAAGATGTTCCTCATCAAGATGTTAAGCATGGTGATCCAGAACATCAGAATGTGTCAATACACGACAAACTGGTGAGAAAAATGCAGTATGAGGCAATGGAAGACATTATGTTCGTTTCTATATTATCTAGTAGTATTAGTCTAAGACTTGGTTTTATTATGTAATATTGTTAGTCTAAGACTTTGTATGATACTTTGTAAACTTGTTTTGTCTTATATAATATTACTGCTATATATGTTTTCAATGATTTATATGTTGTTTTTTTCAGCAAATGATTTATATATATCCAATAAATTAGTTTCTACAAAATATAATTTAAATAAATTTTAATAAAATAGCACATAACAAGAGATCAGAGCATAAACCAAATGCTATAAGTATATTTAATATAACTAAAACAAAATGCTACAACACAATATAATACAGCATTTAACATGAGCTATAAGAAAATATATTATAGTATTATAATGACGCTATTACTAGACGAATTTTAAATAGCACATGAAAAACTGCTATCGTATGGACTGACCCTATTATAACTATGGCAAAAATAGCGTTTATGGAAACGCTATCATACTTCCTATGATAGTATTATTCGTGAGCTATTAATACCGTTTTTTCTTGTAGTGATGTCATATCTCTTTGATAAAGTGTTTAAGGATATATGGAGTCATGATCTTTTCCTCGCATTATTTTCTGTAAAAATCTAATATTATAAGAGGTGTTTTTTTAGTAATTTAGATCGATTTTGGATTCAAAAATAACAACTAAAACACATCTATCTCGGCAACAAATACTGAGAAAACCATATAAAAATAAAATCTTTTCTCGTCGAAGTTGCTGTCAGAGAAGTTTTACTGGATCGAGTCAGTCTCCTCCTACTCACATTGATATCAGGTTTAGGAAATTTGACTTGTTTTCTCCAAATTAAGTTATTGTCAAGTAAAAAAAACTCGATATTCTCGTTTATGCATAAACAAACCAAAAATATAAACAAAAATACATCCACCTAGTTTATGTATAATCTCCAATCAAATTGATATATTATTTGATTGGATTTTTTATTCAACTGTTTGTTCATTATAATTATGTAGAAAATACAAATTCAATACGTTATCAATAGATAGGTAATGAATGATATGAATGTTGTTGATGTTTTCTTTAAACGAATTCAATAGGTTAGGTAGAAGAATTATTAATTTGTCATGCCTTTGATTATCAAGCAAATGAAAATGCAAAAGCAGAACGCAACCTTTGATTATCTGAAAAATACAATGTTCCTATTAGGTTGTGATGGAGTTCTTAATGGCACATCAAAATGTTTGGATTTTGTAAGCCCAATAAACTACACAGTTGTCAAACATCCAAATTCAAACTGAGTGAAAAAATTAAATATTTATTATCCAATTTATACGTTCAAATTTAAAATTGACTTTTGAAAACTTTATGATAGGTGGGGAAGCTATGATTCTAAAATATTAAAGTCCTGACAAACAAATTTATTGCCTTTATGTTATATTGTCAACATGATTATCCATGTAAAACATCTGATTAGAAACAAAAAATCAAGTTGAAGGAACACTTGTTTGACATATTGGTTTTTGAATTTCGAAAATGAAATTGGTCTCGCTATGACAAGTTCAAAAGTCTACTCCACTGTCATCAAATGAATCTGGCAAGTCTCTTTGGTCTGGAAGATTGAAACAACCGTGAAAATTACCTTTTGGCTCACACCATTACTCACCATCATAGTGGGGGTCTTCCTCGTTGTGGAGGGATTAGGACCAGTCATAGGCATACTTATCGTGGTTTTCAGTATCCTTCAGGCAGCGTATGACTGGAATTATTATCCTATTTATTGGGTTGTGATGGATTTCTTTTGAAAGCTCAATAAACTACATAGTTGTCAAAATCCAAAATCAAACTTAATGAGAAAACAAATTAAATATTTATTATCCAATTTACACCTTCAAATTTTAAATTGACTTTTGAAAACTTTATGATAGATGGGGCAAGTTATGATTCTAAAATATTAAAGTCGTGACAAACAAATTTATTGCTTTTATGTTACGTTGCCAACATGATTATCCATGTAAATCATCTGATGAGGACAAAAAAATCAAGTTGAAGGATCACTTGTTTGACAAACTGGTTTTTGAATTTTTGATAATGAAATTGGTCTCGTTATGACAAGTTGAACAAGTCTACTCGACTGTCATCAAATGAATCTTTCGCTCTCCCCGTCGTAGTTATCATTAGTAATATATTTTGAATAAAATAAATTTGGTATCCATATCTCAATCCATCTAACAATAATAATTTCGAATTTGTAATTTATTTGGTGTTAGTGTCTACGATGTCATATCTCTTTGATAACGTGTTTATTGGACGACTAGGTAATTGTTATATCTCTTTGATAACGTGTTTATTGGACGAGTACTTGCCAATTGTTATTTAATTACTGATCTTTTTCTAAGCTTAATATAGTACTATATTTTAACAAAAGATATATATATATATATATGTATATATTGATCTCTAAGCAAGGATGTGGTCGAGTGGATAGAGCTCCAGCTTGGTATATATTTTGAAACAACTTTAATTAGCTTAAACAGTCCACGATAAATAATTCGAGATTTCCAAAATAATCTGCCGGCACATAGATTGCAACTTCAACCTCATTTTGACTTATACAAAATTCATTATTAAATTAGATTCACATTCTGTAAGTTTAGTAAGATAAGTATCGCCAAACTGTAAACATCCAACTAGACACATTTATATAATACCCTTATTATTTTCTGAAATGAAATATATACATTTTTTTGTTTGAAATATATATTTATATAATACGAACTTCATACACGGCATCTTCTTCTCTTCTTGCAATCTCCTTTCTCTCTCTCTTATATAAAACTGTTATCATTATCATTCTTCGATCTTTCTTTATTTCACTTTAAAATCACGAAAACAAAAGAGATGAAGAAAGAGAGCAACTTTGCAAGGTTGGTGAAATCTCCTATCCGTTTCTTGATCAAGGCACGTGACGCATACATACGTAGCATGACGTCATGCTCCGCCGGTTACATCCGCGGTGGTGGTGGCTCCGGCGGATTTGGCTTACCGACCGGTAATTTCCAAATCTGCGAAGCAGAAAGCACCATACTCCCTCGTAGCTTCACACTAAATTCGACTACAACACCACATGAACGATGTAGGATTGTCTCAAGCTTCTCACGTGGCGCCGGCGGTGGAGGAATCACGGTGGAGACGACGGCGATGAGACGACCGTTGGATCTAAGAAGGAATTATAGTTGTGTGGTGATGGGGAGGATTGATGAAGAGAAGGCTTTCGAAGAAGAGGATTTGTCATTTGATTGTAAAAAAGGAAAAATCGGTGGAGTTTTCGCTTACTCATCAAAGAAATAAATGATTAAATTTTCATTTTGATTTTGTTATTTTTTTTAATTTCTGGTTAGTATCCAATTGTGTGTTATAGATTTCTTGTTTGTATATAAATTTCAATATGAAATAAACATAGATTGTTGTCAAAAAAAAAAAAATCGAACCTTCTAAAATTTAATTATATATTTCTATCTATTCGGATATGTTTAAACTCATGTTTTCACTTTAACATATATAAGTTACTCCTTATATATAACATAACATTATGTCAATTTCAATATTTTAGTTACATTTTAATGAACAGTAGACCATTTTTATATGAGATCATGAAATGAAATATGTTTATCCAAAAAAAAGGGTCAAACAAAAAGAGATTTTTGTTCTCCTCATAGGCGTGAGAGTAGTCCTAGAAGTTTACATCACCATTAAAGTCTTTTCTCTTCCTCTATACGACACAACGTCAGCGTAAATAATCTTTGACTTGAGCGTGTGTGGACGGAAGCCATAAACAAAAGTTTTGGGGCGACAACAAATATCACTAAAATATAGGGACGTAAAAAGAAAAAAACTGAAATGTTGCACATTTTAGGAATCGAAACGGATTCCATTTCCGAGTGGTGAGCGATCTTCGAAAAATGCGACGGCGAGACGAGAAGCGTCCAGAGTTTCACGAAGCTCTTCTTCAAACGTTGTATCCTCCTCCTTCATCTCCACCTTCCCCTTCTGTCTCTGTCTCCGGTATTTTCTCATTCTCGATTTGGATCAATGTGTATTTTTGAATCGTCAATTGTTTACGCCATTGTTTAATTTCAGGTTGAGGTTATTGATGACAAACCGTTCGATGTTACGCTCACAAACCCAGTTACGGTTGATTAATTGATTAACCATTGCGTTGAATTAACAATTGTAATCTTTTGTAATGACATTTAAATTTGGTTTATTCAGAGGATTATTTGAAAAATGATTCATCAAATCACCGGGATGACATTGAAACCGGAAACGAAACTGGGATTGGAGAGAAACCGAGTCGAGCGCAGAGGAAGAGATTAAGGAAGAAGATGCTTAAAGAGGAAGCAGCTCGACGGAAGAAAGTTATCGGACCTTTACTTCCGACAGAAATGTTTCGGACCTCCAACGGCGAAGAAGAGGAGGCGAGTTGCTTACAACCTGTTCGACCAAATGCTCAAGAGAAAGAAGGTACGGCTTTTGACTTTTTTTACGTTTTGAGTTTTTGAACGACACCTTTAGTCTAACTAGATTTCATATCTAACCGTACGAAAATTCAGATTTTTAACTTTTAACTTCAATCAAATTCCATTAGCTCAAGTTGTGGCACTTTTGGTCTTGTGCAATTAGCTGTCTTTTCTGTGTATTAATGGCATTACGTGTCTGCGCTTCTTCTTTTTTGTTTGGTAGAGAAATTTGATGGCGATGTGAAGATAAGAAAAGTCAAGAAGAGGAGAGAAGCAAAGATACTGGCGAAAGAGAAACCAATTCATATCCATGATCCAACCCTAGATATACCTAATTAGGGTTACATAATGAACGGATCTTTATCTAAGAGTCAATTGCTTTTTCTTTAATAATACAAGGGTACGTTGCTAAATTAGTAGTAATTCTCACTTTTAAAATTCTTGAAATTCCGCTTCCTACCCTTACTATGAGGACTTAAATTACATCGCCATTGTCATTGGATAGCAGCAATTCTATAAACCCTAAAAACCTTAACTTTTTTCTACTTCTGCCTCAAAAGCCGAATACGATAATCGAAAATGGCAGAACTTAAACTATCAGAGAGTCGGGACTTAACCAGAGTCGAGCGAATCGGCGCACACTCACACATCAGAGGACTGGGTCTCGACTCGGCGCTTGAGCCACGAGCCGTCTCAGAAGGAATGGTTGGTCAAGTGAAGGCTCGTAAAGCCGCCGGAGTAATCCTTCAGATGATTAGGGAAGGTAAAATCGCGGGTCGGGCTATTCTAATTGCGGGTCAACCCGGAACTGGTAAGACCGCAATTGCAATGGGTATGGCGAAATCTCTTGGCTTGGAAACCCCTTTTGCTATGATTGCAGGAAGTGAGATTTTCTCATTAGAAATGTCGAAAACTGAAGCTTTGACTCAGTCTTTCCGTAAAGCTATTGGTGTTAGGATTAAAGAAGAGACTGAAGTTATTGAAGGTGAAGTTGTTGAGGTTCAGATTGATAGGGCTGCTTCTTCTGGTGCTGCTTCAAAGTCAGGGAAGATGACTATGAAGACTACAGATATGGAGACAGTGTATGATATGGGAGCGAAGATGATTGAGGCCTTGAACAAGGAGAAAGTGCAGAGTGGAGATGTTATTGCCATTGATAAAGCTACTGGGAAAATTACTAAGCTTGGAAGATCGTTTTCGAGGTCTAGAGATTATGATGCTATGGGTGCACAGACTAAGTTTGTGCAGTGTCCTGAAGGTGAGTTGCAAAAGAGGAAAGAGGTTGTTCATTGTGTGACGCTTCACGAGATTGATGTTATCAACAGCAGGTAAGTCGACACTCCCTGAATTTTGACATTGATAAATCATGGTTTTGTTATTTACAGGACCAACTTAGATTGCCAAATTGAGAAACTTTTTCGTGATTTAGATGACGGGGGTTTAGTTGTTTTGGTTTTGCTAATTTCAGATGAGATGTGTCAAATTTGAGGTTACCTCATTGCTTTATATGTTCTTGAAATTCTCAAGCTCAATGTTCATCTCAACGTTCTTTAGAGCAATGTGTTGTCAGAGCAGTCTCTGTTTGTGGTATCGTTAGAACCAATGTAGGTTGTGGAATTGAGGTTTGAAACATGGATTGGTAGAACAGAGAAAAATAAGTTTTTGTATTTCTTCTTTGTTCATTTGCAGGACACAAGGGTTTCTAGCCCTTTTCACCGGAGATACTGGAGAAATCAGATCAGAAGTCCGGGAACAAATCGATACAAAAGTAGCAGAATGGAGAGAAGAAGGAAAAGCGGAGATAGTTCCAGGTGTTCTCTTCATCGATGAAGTTCACATGCTCGATATTGAATGCTTCTCATTCCTTAACCGAGCTCTCGAAAACGAAATGTCACCAATCCTCGTCGTGGCAACAAACCGAGGAGTCACGACAATCCGTGGCACAAACCAGAAATCACCCCACGGGATCCCGATCGATCTCCTTGACCGTCTTCTCATTATTACTACCCAACCATACACAGATGAAGACATAAGGAAGATCTTAGAAATCCGTTGCCAAGAAGAAGACGTTGAGATGAATGAAGAGGCGAAGCAGCTTTTGACATTGATCGGACGTGATACTTCTCTTAGGTATGCGATTCATCTTATAACCGCAGCTGCATTGTCTTGCCAGAAACGGAAAGCGAAGGTGGTGGAGGTTGAAGATGTAGAGAGAGTTTATCGATTGTTCTTGGATGTGAGGAGATCGATGCAGTATCTTGTTGAGTATCAGAGTCAGTATATGTTCAGCGAACCAATCAATACCGATGAAGCTCCTGTAGAAGATGGGCAAGATGCTATGCAGATCTGATGATCCATCTTTGTTTGCCTTTAATTATGGTTGTGATACTATTATCTATGATTATGTCGAATTTGTCATTTACTAATATTAGATGTCGAATTGGATTTATGTTTGGTTTTTAAAAAAAGTTGTAACGAGAGACTAGTTCAACTATGGATCGGTTTAGTACTAATTTGATTTTTGTAGCCCGTTAAGGTTTTTAATGGGCTTTAAGCCCAACTCATGAGCATAGCGTGAATAGTGCGCAAATTTGACACGCATGTAGTAATTAATTACGAGTGTTCTTTTACCAGACTTTTATCGGTTTTTGGTGGCGTGTTTTGGTGTAACGAATTTATTTTGCTTGTTGCGTCAATTTCAACTTATTTAGTGAAAAGTAACCAAATTTATGAAAATGTGTATTTTCTTTGAATAAAAAAATCAAAACAAACGGCTAATGGAACTAGAGTTAACGATTAGTCGCCAAACAAATGGATCCAAACTCAAGGGTTGATTTTCACTCAATTTACACCTCGCTTGTAAAAGAAAACATTACACGTTTGTGAGTACTTATACTCAACCGATCGAAAACCAAAATTAATTTTGAAAATACGAACATTTGTTTTACATCGTCTACAATTTAATCTAAACTCCGGTCAAAAATAAAAACTCACTTCAAGTGTATAAATACATATACGTAATTCCTTACAATAAATGCTTGTAAAGCGTTTCTAATAATAAAAACGCTTTAACGGAAGAGAAACATATTATTTAGGTTCACATCCAATTTCAATGTTAATTAGGTTAATATTTTAATTTTTTCCAAAAAAATAAAAAAATAAAAAATCTATCGGAAGTTGCAGAGTTGCAGTGTCTTTTTGGCATTGTGATAAGGTATCAAAGACATTGTTTCATAATCCAGCGGTCTAGAATGAGAACTATGTGAATCCAACGGTTATAAATCCATGTTCGACTCGTTTATGGGTCCCACACTGCATCATATCTCTCACTCACTGTTACCGTAATTCCAAATGAACACGCTTCCTTTGTAAATTTGGAACAGCATTTAGCAAAAAGAAATTTGGTTAAGTTCAATTTGAGTACTATTTTTATCGTAAAATGTCCAAAATACTCATAAATTTACTTTTAACATATGATGAATATTTGAATGGTTATTACTTTATAAGACGAATATTTAATAAAATGTATGTTTTGATGAACATTTGCAAAATTTTAAGTTTATACATAAATATTCAATATAGACTTTCGTAAATATCAACTACATTTAAAACATATAATATGGACTTAGTTTTGCGTGCTGTTCAGATATCATTTCGGAGCGTCATATCGCACATTAAATCCCCTATAAAACACAATCAAAACAAATTTTATAAAGAAAATAAAAAATTGTTATCACTATTTTCTCAAATATATCGATTTAACACAACTAAAAAGATTTTCTTTTTTTTGGTCAACCATTTAAAAGATTTCTAAATTAGTTATAAAATCACCAATATATACTTTCTAAAATGTAAATGTAAATTGTTGAATAGTACCAGTAGAAACATGGTTCGTTATTAAATGTATTGACTGTTTTAGTTTTTAATTAAATACCATAAAAGTTATAGTCAACTTAATAATTCAACAGAATTAAAAATATTGCTAATTATTTCATTGGTTGCGATTTGCAAGATCCTTAATCCTAACATATATTAATTTAGTATAAAATTCGAATGTCATTATCATTAAAGAAAACAAAAAAATAAATAGATCGACCACCCCCAACCTCTTTATTTATTCACCTCTGCTTAATCTCTGTCGACATCTCTAATTTGTTTTGTTTTCTTTCTTCTTCCTCTTTTTTTAATTTTAAAGTTTCTTGCTTAATCCTTTTTATCGTTCTCCAGCGACCTCTTTGTCAAACCTGACAATCCCAAATGCTGAAGTTTCCTTACGTCACTATTAATTAAAACCCACACAACACATTTTTTATCTTCTTATATATATCCTTCGATTTCAGACAAGAACCCAACAAAAACATAAAAATGGGGAATTGTCAAGCGGCGGAAGCAGCGACGGTTTTGATTCATCATCCGGCGGAGAACAAGGTGGAGAGGATTTACTGGTCGGTGACAGCGAGTGACGTAATGAGATCCAATCCTGGTAATTACGTTGCGGTGGTGGTGACGTCACCAACATTGAAGAACGAGAAAGGATCGCCATTGAAGCAGCTCAAGCTCCTTCGTCCTGAGGACTCTTTACTCATCGGAAATGTCTATCGTCTCGTCAGCTTTGAAGGCATGCATTCCAACTCTATTTCTCTGCTTTTTTTTCAAAAAAAATTTATTTTATTAAAACTGTTAATAAATAAACAAATTTATTCATGCAGAGGTTTTGAACGAGTTTGCGACGAAGAAGTGTGTGAAGCTTGGCAAGTTATTGAAAGAAGGAGGAGGTCTTGACTTGACCAAGAAGAAGAAGAAGAAGAAACAGAGGAAGAACGTGGATCAGGAAACGGCCCGAATCAACCCGAATTCGGATCCGGATCCGAACCAAGATGAGGAAAATGATACGGTAAGTACTCATATAAGACTATTTTTTAACACGTCCAACAAATGGTGTATTCAAACCCGATTTAAATTTTCCTATTTCATATATATTTTTAAAGATATCTATATAAATTTTGGATCTCTGAGTCATATGTGTAACTGATAAAATTTAACCATGACTTCCAAATAGTCTTAAACGGTTATGATATCTTTGCTTTCATTGTTTTGTCCTTTTATATCATTAAGAAGAATCTAATAATGCTGCTTTATTTAAATGGACTGATCTTATAGGTCGCTGAAGAAGACGGTGGAGATGGGTTTCTGAGGCGAAGCCACGGCGGTGGAAGAGGTGGTGGCAGTGGGTGGAGGCCAGCTTTAGGCAGCATTCCGGAATCTGGATCCTCATGAGAAGTATTCATAAGCGTAGATATCTTAAAGCAGCTGTCCGAAAACATTGAAAGTTTTATGTAAAGCGTTATTATCATTTATATATGCTTTTATGAGACTCAGTCTTAAAAAAATTTCAAAAACTTTAATAGTTCTATTGCACTAACATAAATTTGAAATATTCGAGAGTTTTTATGATAAAAAAAACGTTGGTTTTGTAATGTATACAAGACCAAAATTTATTTTATTTTGTTATCGAAAATGCAAAAACGAAAAAGTATTGTTGGAATATGAAAATATCTCTCTCTTTTTTTTTTTAAGTTATACATAGTTTTGTCAACCAATAATCATGCTAGTTCATTCTATATTTTGTTGTGACATGATAGGTTCAAAATAATTGTTTATTTGCTTGAGTCTAAACATTTTCTTTGGCTTAAATGTTGTGTGCCAAGTACCGGACCTACTGATTGTAAAACCGGAGTTTTTTTCTTGGCAGATTCCAGGAAGCATTTATTACCTTAACAATATATGAAAACCGACAATTCGTTATACGTTTGGATATTGTTGTCTTTTTGGTTTTATTTATTGTTGTTGTGTGTTTTCAACCTAATTAGATTTTATACCATAAATTTTCACGACATCCAAACATAACGTTCATGTCAAGATGTTAGGCCCTAACCACCGGTCAAATTCACAAATGATAAGAAGTTAAGCTATTTTTAAGGCAACAGTAATTATTGGATAATTAGTCGTTTTTTTGTAGTTAGAGAACAAAAATGTAAACGTTGTTGCTTTAAAATTTGTTTGGCAGTTCATTTGGTCGGCCTTTTTTGTCAATCATAGTTATGCAGTCAATAATTTAATTGACTATACATAATTCCTTTTGGTTCAGCTAACTCAACGTAACGTAATCAACGGCTCAATCATATTCTCAGTTTCATTAATAGTCGACCTTTGATCATCGAAGCAACCATATCTTTTAAGCATCAGCGTATTGGACGTAAGAGGCATCATTAACCGAATTAATTTTCTTCGATACTAATTTGATTTTTAGAATTTATTTTAAATTAATTGCAGCGTACTGCATACAGTAAAATACAGATTCTAGTTTCTGTTTTTATTTTGGCAAGCCAAATATGAAAAGAAATTTCCAATCACCATTCGTATTCACAATCGTAAAAAAGCTGGATGGATTAGTTAATAAAAAAAAATTATTTAAATTCATTAATATATTCAATACCGCCAATTAATTTTCAATCTTTTTTCGTGTGAAAAATCTCACCAAATATCCACAAAGATGGCTGAAAAATCTTCCCTATTTGGAACCATATGAGCCAAAAATTGTAAACAGACGTATATTGTGTCACATTGTGAACTTTATGATTTAAAAATACTTTCAGGTAAAATTTCGAAGCCTAGTCTGAAATAAGATAAAGTGTGACTAGTAGGTGTATTTTTTTTTTGTCGGGCTTAAAAATAAAATAATTTTAATAAGAAAATACAAAGGAATTTATTAATCTCCTAAACCACTATTGGGCTACAAAAGGCCCAATGTACAAGGCCGAGGATCCACGGTCGGTTTTTTTTTTTTGGAATTACCATAAACACCCTCCTAATTGATTGTTATTTGCTTCTGATTCAAATTTGTTCTTCCTCGTTCGTGCTTCTTGAAACCCAGAAATCGATGGGCGACTATCTTCGTATCCGAAACTCCGTTGTCGTCGTCATCGGAATTATCTTGTTACATCTATTTGATTTCTCTCCTCTTGTTTCATCTGATGAACTTCTGTTTGGTAAGCTCTTATTCATTTTCCTTATTGTGAGGTTTTGGTTGTGAAATTGTAGATATTTAGGGTTTATTTCTCCAGTAAGCTTGAGCGGGTAAGTTAAAATTTTGTAGCTAGCACTCAAATTTGATTTTATTAGTTCCCGCTTGGGTAATTCCTCCGCTTTAGCAATTAGGTTGTGTCTAAAAAATCCTTTTTTTTTGGGTTCTTGTAAGCAACTAAGACAAATTAGTATAGAATTTACTAATTCAGTTGAAAGAGTTCGTATTTGTTTGTTAATTTCTTGTAACTCTATGAACAGTTGTGGGAGAAACAAAAGAGCTTCAAGTCACTCCAAGTGTAGAGGTTAAGGGTTCTCCTGGATTGAAGCCAGATAGAACAGTTTTTTGTGAGAGGATACTTATCCATGGACTTCGTAGGTTCAAACATATAGACAAGTATGCACATTCCCTGAAGGTGATGGTTAACGCGTCAACCGCCGGGAAAATGAGTAACATAGACGTTTGCTTCCACCGGTGAGTCGTCCAAACCAGTTTCTGTAAGAAAATAACAAGATATGATTCAGTTATCATAGTTATATATCATCATGACTTGTATGTTTGTAGGAATTTGTCGCGTGCTATTGGAATGTGTCCTCAAAGTCGGTGGGAAAAAGTTTCTAAGGGTTCATGGGTTCAGACAATGTCTCCCTTTGACCACAAAGTCCTTGATGTTAGAGTAGCTAGCTCTTCTAAGGTCGCTCTTGGAATGTCAGCTGTAGAAGGTGTTTTTCCCGTTTCCTTTGATTGCATTGCTTAAGTGCTATTTTATTTCTTCATGGTTTTTGCTATTGGTTCTACTTTTCTAATTTATCTGTTTCGGCTTTGTAGAATTATTTATCTATCGCATAGTGTTCTTACTACTCGGTGCAGTTTTATTGGCTTCGGCTTCTGCATTGAGCAAATCGTTAGCGTTTTACTACAGTAGTGCCATGGCTGTTGGAATTATCCTTGTTGTGCTTCTTGTTCTTTTTCAGGTAACTGCTTCATAGTTTTTGTTCATTCTGATCATTGTGTTAACCTATTATAAATAGAGAGGGTATAAACTTTATGGTTTCGCCTTTGTAATGTGATGCGTACAGGGAATGAAGCTTCTTCCAACTGGACGGAGTTCGTTTGCATTGTTCATATACTCATCCCTGGTGATTGTTGAATAATTCGTCTTCTCTCTTGCTCCCTGGTTTTCTCTGACCTCCTACTCACAAGATTTTTCTTTCTTTCTTTCAGCTTGGTTTGGGTGGTTTTCTTCTTCGCTACATACCCGGCTTGTTTCAAAGTCTACTAACAGAGATGGGAATAGACGAAGAAATGTACACTCCTGTATGTAAGTTTTGATAGTGTCAATACTTTGAAACTGTTGTGATGTTAGAGGTGCGTCTGGGACTAGTCAGTATTAGCATTTTATAGAAGTAATCTGTATTTTGGTTTTGCAGGTAGCTATTTTTGTGGGGGCGTTTCTATCCTTGGGTGGAGCATTTTTCGGATTTTGGACTGTGAGGAAACTTATTCTAACAGAAGATGGGTCCATTGACATTAGCACATCACTGTTTGTTGCTTGGTCTATCCGAATTATGGCTGCGGTTTTGATTCTTCAGGTTTTTTTTTCAGTTCCCCTCAAACTATACGTCTCCTTTTAACCAATTGATCCTTTTAACATGAATTTACTGTTTACAGAGCTCTGTAGATCCTCTGCTTGCTGGAGGAGCACTGATATTTGTAATTCTTATGTCATCGATGTTAAAGAAAATCACCAGATTGAAGTTCCTTCTACGTGTTTTTGAGTGAGTTTTAACCAATCTCTTGTCTATGTTTTCTTCAAGAATCCAAACTATTTCTGTTCTTTGTTCGCTTCACAATTTTGACTGCAAGTTGATTTATTTTGCGTAGGATTCCAATGAATTTACTGCTAGTAACATGGGAGGCAATTCGTCATGCTGATGTACCATCCGTCCCGGGATATCTCCATGACTTCATGCGAAGGAGTCCTGATGCCTCTGAATTTCGCAACCGTGTTACTTATGCTTCTCAATCAGGAGGTTTGATTTGTAACCCCTCTTAAATCACATCTCAAACGTAAACTAAAACCACTAATAAGCTTTTGTTTTCAGGAATCAACGGGATACGAGAATCTCCACCATCTGAATCAGATACTTTTCCTTCCTTTTTCCATAAAACTCCAGAGAGGAGCAAACTAACAAAAGAAGAATGGAGAAAGCTCACTAAGGATAGCACGACAAAAGCGGTTCAAGAATTGGTTTCTTCACCCGGTTTTGGCAAATGGGCAGCAGCAAATGCAGATAGGATCAATGTAATTCCAAGGAAAGAGTCGTCTAACACAGACCGGCCACGGAAATGGCTGGGTTGGTTCTGAACCAAGTTGGTTTAAGTCTCAAAGCGATTAGAGAGAAAATGAACTCTTTTGTGTAGAGAGACTATAGAGAGAGAGAGAGAGGTGTTTGTAGGTAAAGTTGCTTTCTTCTTTAATGACTTGTTAGTGTTTTAGCTTTTGTGAGAGAAAAAGAATCACGATTAGTTGTGTAACGATCCTAATTGTTTTTTTAGGTTGTGTCATCTTTGTGTGTAGACATTGCAATGTGCAGTGTTTTTCCTTTTATGGTCTTTTAATGGGTTCTACTTTTTATGATGCTGTTTAATCCTTTAGTATTGATATTAATATTCGAATGTTATAATTAGATTATCTATGTCATGGGAATATGAACTAACATGTGGGTGCATAAAAGTATTTTTTTCTCGAATTCTAAAATTTCCTAACTTTTTATTCAAGCGGGGAAGGTTGTATTTCATTTGTTTGTTTTTGGTTACAGAAAAAAATATATATATATATATATATAGTACTAGGAAAACGTCATAGAGAAAGCCGAATGAAAAGTTTAAGTAATACTATAGCAGATAAGGATTCAATTTAATTTAATAGTAACTTTGTATAAGTTTATTGAGTTTCTAACATAATTTGCTTATTTCTTTTAAATTTAAAACTCATGATGCATCATATTTAGTGTTTTTATAAACCAAAATATGAAAAACTTGCGTATAGATAGGTCATACCTGATTAGTAATATAGCCTTTTTCTGATATTTCATTTCATTTTAGAGTATATAGTATATACAAATTATTAAATTTAGTAGTAGTTAAAAAAAGATTCTTCTACGGTCAAGTGTCAAGTACAGAAGATCACACCTAATTAAAAAGAAAAAAATATATTCTAAATCTTTATGATTCAAGAAAGAATTGTCTGCTTTATTAAAATCAAGGACAAATATATTAGACAAAATGGAAAATAATATTATTATTCCTCACCGGCAATATAACTTCGCTATAAAGGAAAGAAACAGAGTTTGCTTAAAGATAGAGAGAAAGAAAAAGGCAAAAAAAACTCAAACAACTCAAAAGATGTATAACCAAGAACATCATCATCCTGTCGGTGCTCCTCCTCCCCAAGGTTTTTCTTTCTTTTCTTTAATTTTGAATATTTAGCTTACCTTCTTCTCTGCTGGTTTTGGTTTAATTTGCTCTTGAATCTCGGTTTAAAGGATATCCACCTAAGGACGGTTATCCTCCGGCCGGTTATCCTCCAGCTGGTTATCCACCACCGGGATATGCTCAGGGATACCCTGCGCAAGGACAAGGTTATCCTCCGCCGCAGTACTCTCAAGCTCCACAGCAGAAGCAAAATGTCGGTATGCTTGAAGGATGGTACGTTCTTCTTCTTCTTCTCATCTTCTATTATTTTTTTGGTTGTTAATTGAATAATATTAACGTCTTTCTCTGTTTACTACACATACATCATCACAGTTTGGCTGCGCTCTGTTGTTGCTGTCTCTTGGATGCATGTTTCTGATCGGATGATTTTAAGTTGACATAACACTCAACTATTCTATTTCATATTTTCATGTGTAATGTTATGTAAAAGACAAGACACGTTGTTTCGTTCAATAATAATATCTCTTCTGTTGTCATCTTCTTTGGCTTCGAATTTGTCTTTAAATTTTGGTATCTTACGGATTATATATGATAATCTCTCTTTTTCAGTCGCACGAATTATAGAAATTATTGAGAAATAATAAATCTGAAAATGATCAGAAAACTTGATGAAATATATCAGAGGAGTGTGTTTCATCATCGTCATCATCATCATATTATTATTGTAATAAGGAAACATAAAAAAAAAATGAATCCAGCCATGGATAATGATTCCTTCAAACAAAAGCTCACAGATGCTAAATAACATAAGAAACATGATCAAATGAGGTTTCTCCATTTTGCTTGAGAAATGGAAGAAGAAGAAAGTGTAAGATCAGTTTTCTGGTTGAGGTTTGCCTTTCCACTTGAAGTTGTCCGAGTAAGACTTAGCCTGCATTTATGGTTAGATGAACCATCACATTGGGTTAGGTTCAAACTTCAATCCAAAGAATGTTCTACCAAGAAACAGAAAGAGCGAAAGAGACTATCATTCTCCGAATTAACCAATCTTAAAGCTAGCGACAAGTCTAAGGAAGCAAACCAGTTCTAATGAAGCAATATGAGTTTAAGTTAAAGCAGTTCCTTAATGGCACTAATCTTAAACTAGAGATTCAAATTATCCAATCAAGGGGTTCCTGTGAATCTCCAGCTTAGGCTTAAACACCTCATATGAGTCGAGTTCTGTTAGTAACAAGTCGCATTATAGCTAAAGAGATAGTTACTAACCTTCAACAAAGGTGTTTTCGGCTTCTTGACCTGCCATGAGTAAGATATGCGTTTTTCAGTATTCTGAATTCTATATTAAGGACGACTCTCATATAAATGTGAAGAGAGAAAGTAAGATAAATAACGAAGAAAGAAGCAACATACCACATAATCCCAACCATGACGCTCTGCAAATGACTTAGCAGCCTCTTCGGAATCAAAACCAAGAGCAGAGTCACCGACATGGGCATAGGGATCGCCTGTAGAAGTCCATCCCATCAATGGATTCTCCCACCTACCAAACAAACATGCCAATGCCATTACACCATAATAACTCATCAAGCAAATAACTGATACCATAAGCTATATAAGTGATTTAGGAAATGAACCATAAGATTCATATGAGAATCAAAAAGGACATAAACATGTATCTTCGGATAAATCCATAGATAAGATATAAACTATCCAATAAGAGGGAAACTAAGAATTAGTGAGGTTGAGAATGATAAAGTTTAGTACTTAAGGGTGGAGACGAAGTTAATCTTCCATTTTCCAAGCTTTCCAGATCCTTGCTGGGTAGCAGTTCTAGCAGGTGAGTATATTATCACCTGTGAATTCCAATTCAATAATCTTAAAAGACGATTCGATTGGAAAAAAATCAAATCAACAAGATTTCAGGGACAAAGACGAATCTCCGATCATGATTTGAGTTTTTCCGCACCTGAACCCTAATTTCTGAGCTGAATTCATAAGAATCGAATGCTTACTAACCTTTCGGGTGAGATGTTCCTCAGGGATTCCGGAGACCTTACCGATCTCGCCACGTTTGTAATCCGACTCAACCACCGCGTCAGTGGAGAATGGCCGAGCAACACGCCGGAGCGTCGCCACGATACGACCAGTCCCTTGAGTAGCACGAAGCGCCATCGTCACGCAAATGATAAATCTCTGAGCTTTTTGATTTCGCTTAGTTTGTTTTTCTTCTTTCTATTCCGTAGATTTTTGGAAAATGGTGAAGAAAAAGGTTAAAGCTTTAAAAAAAAAAACAGAGAATGTTTCAAATTTATCTTATTGGTCTTATTATTATGTAAAAACTCTTTTAAACTCCCTAAATTGTCTGTGAGATCAATTAACCCCATCCTCCAAAGTTGTGTTGGTCAAAGCCAATCCTCCAATATTTCGTACTGAATCCCAATGGGTTATTTTTTTTTTAATTTCTTTTTTTTTGGGGGGGGGGGGGGGGTTTCAATGTTAAATCTATTGTATTATATTCTACAAAGTTTCAAAAAGTGACAATGTTTTGTCCTTTGGATGTCATGTGGGATCAATCTTTTGGTCTGGAGTGTCAAGGAAAGGAAACAGCAGTCGAAGAGTTGAGGCAACAAGCCAGGATACAAAAATTGCAATGACCAAACGAGACTTACTTCAAAGGAGATACACGTTATTGATCCTTTTTCCAGGGTGTAACCAAAGTGGAATTATTCGTATCAAAACATTCCGGGGATCAGCTAAAAAATCATAACTCAAACGAATCTGACTTCACTAACAAAACTATTTAGATGTTTAGAAAATCTCACTTTTTGTTTTACCATCATCAATGTGGTTGTGATTGTTTCCAATAAATGGAGAATTATAAATGAAAATATTAAAGACTTGTGGCGCTCGGAAACATTCGAGATTGAGAAGACCATAAAACCAAAGAAAAAGAATAGTAAATAAAATGTCTTTCAGTCTATTTTTCCATTAACAAATCCCAGTCTTACTTTCCACTCATTCCAAGAGCGAACAACAGCCTTGAGCCAGTCTTTGACATCCTTGATCAGGTCAACTTCGAGATACTCCATCTGTAACTCATTATTTATGTCAAGCATGAGATTCTCGATGCGTTCCTCGACACTAATAAACATAGTTACATCTCTTTGACCAAAAGGTTCAACTACTACTTTTACTTGGACTTTAAAACGATCAGTTTGTTCTCCTCCAGCACCCCTTCTTCTTTAAGCTTTTTAAGAGGCAAGGCCTTTGACTTACCCGATTTTGAGAATTTATGGCAGAAAAAGCTGGAACGTTCTTCTGTAAGACAAAAACAGAAATACGAATATGAATTCTCATGTATTCATATATAAACACACATGGAAGATGGTAAGTAAATTTTTTACCAAAAAAAAAGAATGATAAGTAAATTACGTACCAGGCATTCTGTAGAGCTCTTTGCCCGATTGATTCAACAGAACAAAGGAAAAAATAGCTCGTTCTGTCCATCCAAGTCCGAGTGAATCAGGATTCGCAACGCAGAGGATCAGACCCAGTCATCTTCATTAATCATAAACCTCAACAAACCTTTAAGAAAGAAACAGAGAAACATGTTAACCTAATAAGTAATGTTGTTGCATGTAGACGATGAGTTAAAAATCAAAATATCATATGTATATATATATTTTTTACCATTCGCAGCCGCCACTTATGAATTTAGGAGACGTTATCACAGCTTCGTTCTCCCACAAGTTATCTATCTCAAACGTGAACTCGTCTGCTTTTGTTTCTCCATATTCTATTCTTAGGGTTTCTTACTTCGGGCAAACGATAAGAGTAATTCACCCACAAACTCGTTTATATTTATAAAGCTTTTCAAAATCCTAATTCAACCTAAATAAGGAACCTAGAAACCGAATTAATCGTTCACATGACATTTATCTCTTTTTTTCTTTCTTTTTTGTTAAATATATATAACTAATTTGTTGGCATGAATTTAATTATCCAAGCCCACCAGAGACACACGTTACCCATTCATCTTTTTTTTTTGTTTAACAAAACGTACATAATCCTAATTTACAAAACGAGAATAAGTTTTTCTATTTTATTTTAAAACTCCGTATTTCTTAAACTTGATGTGTAAAAATGCTATAGTGTGCCCAAAAAAAATTCACAAGGCGAGGGTAAGCCTTTCTATTTTATTTTAAAACTCGTTATTTTGAAACTTGATGATATAATTTGTTTTCTTCCTTTTTCTTTAAAAATAAAATATATTTTATTAAATTAATATTTTTGTTAGGTTATATATGTCTTTGATGGGCTTAGTTATTAGATCCGCTGTGGAAAGGTTTTTCTTGTGTGATTTATGTTTTTGCTATCAAACTTTTGCTGTTTGATAGGCTCTGTTCATGCATTACTTTATATTTCTTTAGTCCAATTTTTCTTTGGAATTAACTACCAAAATCTTACCTTCTATACTATTGACAAATAAATAAATGGGATATTACCATATTAGTAATATGTTGTTGGTTTACAAACACACTTTATGTAGCATGAATTCTCTTACTATAACTCAAACAATTTAGAGATTTTTAACTTATAAACTAAATAATCTCAATCATATACACACTTTAGAAGTACTAGGGTGTTATTGTGTAATTTGATACAATTTGAGGCAAATTTGTGAATCTAGAGAAATAAAGGGTTCCATCCTCCGTAGCTTGAATACAAAAGAAAGCTGAAGTTTTTTTTTGTTTCTTCTTCTCCTCTTACATTTCTATGGATATTCTTCCTTGTAATACTCTCTCTGGTCTTCTTCGTTCGTTCGTTTCAGCGAAATTCTAAGATTTACATTTGATCCATGACACATGTACACAAAGATTTAGCTTTCATCATCAAGTGTCTCTCTTGAAAACTCTCCTTTGTTTCCGTTTGATCTGTGGCTTGCTTCTTCTCCTCATTTCTAGTTCTTTTCTCTGAATTCTCCATTTTTATATTTTCTCATTTGATTTTGGTTGATGATTTACATTTGTATTAGCTGATTTCGCTTATGATTTTTTATTATTGTCGGAATTTACAAATTTCTTGTTGATTTTTTCGACGTCGTTAATGGAATTATAAAATCACTGGATAACATAGGATTTGATCCTTTTTTTGGTTTGAAATCGCTCGAATCATTCATTTGTTGAAAATTGAGCTTTGGGCGTAGCTAATTCTCCTTCGATTTATTACATTTTTATGTTGTGGCTTTGTGTATCTGCTGGATTATATTGATTCGCATGTGCTTCGTTTCTGAAAAAATGTTTGAAAGCACTCATAAATCTGAGTTAGATGACCAAAATTCTATTACGGTCTAAGCATAGGTTCTTCGATTTTCATGAAGCTTGTTCAAATTCCAAAATTTAGATTCTGGTGGATGCTACGTTGCAGTTAAATGCTCAAAAATGCTGTTAAATTTTCCTAGATTTAGTCTTTTTGTTCATTCACAAGTTCTAAGGCTTTGTAATGTTTTCATGTCTTGGCAGAGAAAACAAGAATTTCAACTTTTTAAAGAAAAAGTGATAACTGTGGATGGGTGCCCCAAAGCAGAAGTGGACGCCGGAAGAAGAAGCAGCTCTTAAAGCTGGAGTACTTAAACATGGGACTGGCAAGTGGCGTACCATATTATCCGATCCTGAGTTTAGTTCAGTTCTAAAGTCTCGCTCAAATGTTGATCTCAAGGTAGAGAATTCGTGGAACTTAATTGGCTCAAGGGTTCTGCTGCTTTGTTTGAGTTTGTGATTGCGTGTTTCGGATTAATCTTGATTGTTCAAAGCCTAACAGGACAAGTGGAGAAATATAAGCGTGACAGCGTTATGGGGTTCAAGGAAGAAGGCTAAACTTGCGCTTAAAAGGGCTCTACCGGCTCCTAAACAGGGTGATAACAACACAGCTCTTGCCATTGTGGCTTTGGCCAATGATGATGAACGGGCAAAACCAACTTCACCTGGAGGTTCTGGTGGTGGATCACCACAGACTTGTGCTTCTAAGAGATCAATTACAAGGTCTAGTTCATACTAAGTCCTGACTCATGCACCACATATAGACTCTTACTTGTGTCTTAACTTCATAAAGATTTGATTTTGGGCTATTGTATGTTCTTGTAGTTGGGATAAGATCATCTTGGAGGCTATTACCAACTTGAGGGAACAACGCGGTTCTGACAGAACATCAATCTTTATGTATATAGAGGTAACTTTATACCGTTGGGATTCTATGTTTCTTTGGAGTTTGCTGCATACTTAATAAGCTGTAACGTTTCAGGAGAATTTCGAGACTCCGCCGAATGTGAAAAGACAAGTGGCAGGAAGATTAAAGCATTTATCATCAAATGGAACATTAGTTAAGGTAAACACACAAATCTTTATTCAAAATTCATGATTAACAACTCTTAATTACTCTCAGCATTTTCAAATGCTGACCTGATGATTTCACTTTTTCAGATAAAGCATAAGTACAGGTTTTCTACTAGTTATACTACCGAAGTAGCAAGACAGAAGCCTCCTCAACTCTTTTTGGAAGGAAACAACAAGAAAGACCCACCAAAACCCGACGAGAATGGTGCCAACAGTCTCACTAAGTCCCGAGTAGACGGTGAATTATTTATGATAAAAGGCATGACAGCTCAAGAAGCTGCAGAGGCTGCAGCAAGAGCAGTTGCAGAGGCAGAATTTGCTATCACAGAGGCTGAAGAAGCAGCAAAAGAGGCAGAAAGAGCAGAAGCAGAAGCTGAAGCTGCTCAGATTTTTGCTAAGGCAGCCATGAAGGCTTTGAAGTTCAGGATCCGTAATCGTACTTGGTAAAAAAGAAAGAAACAACCATCATGGGGAACTTCTATATATATATATATACACTACCGTAGTAGCAAGACATAGTGGTTTTACCGGTTTCTTATTTCAAGAGTTTCGATCTTGAATCAGGCGATATCTCATCACCTGCGGAGTTTAAAAGTTTTCAAACCTTTCTGCTCCTTTTTTTGGTTTAGTAACAGTGTAAATCCGCAGTTTGATCATATGTATACTCTTTTCTCCGAGTCTCTGAGATTCTGTAACACTGGTCTTTTATTGTATGTGGATGATCTGTTTAGTAACCTTGAAAATGGTTTAAAGAGAGATGAATAAGCTAGTAAATTTTGGTTTTGTTCTATTTTTATATGATAAAAGCAAAATCACATTGAAGATTTGAAAAAGTTTACAAGCATTTTCAAGTCTCTTTCTTACTACTATCTTCCCATTCTTTCAGAATGTCATAAACTGAAAGTGAATCAGAGTCGCTAGACTCTTCATCATCATCATCTATCTCGAGTTCTTCTAAACCCAACGTCTCGAGTTCAGTCTCTGTAAATTCCCAAGCTTCACCATTAGCATCATCTTCCATTGTTGTATCATGAAGAAGCAAATCTTCCTCTGGTTTCTCCCTCTGACTTTGAGTTGTTACATCTACGGCTAACAATGGCTGTGTTGAAGAAAAAGAAGACCCACATAGAGATTTCAATGACTTTGAGAGATTTGAGACGGTTGGTTCACTTGCATAATCACAGTCAAGGAGATGATCAGATAGCTTCTGAAGATTCTCCTGATTAAGCCAGTCTTGATTCTCCTCGAAAAGATCAGTCCATTCTTCTTCACTGATCTGGAACGATGCGAGAGCCACAGTGTTAATGAGTGTGATGGCTCTTTGGTAATCGTCTTTAGCTGTCGCATGACACAACAGTTCGGTGAAGAACAATGGGTGAGGGATTTCTCCATCTTCAAGAACTGCATCAAAGGCATGCTCTAGAAGACTCCACTGCATTAACAAACAAGATTAGATAACGGCTTATGCTTCCACAAACAGTAACTAAAAGAAGACTTGTTTGTTACCTTCCCGGCTCTTGATGCTTCTATAAGCATTGATGCGTGTTTTGTTTGATCCACTTGGTAACCAGAAAGAATCATCGTCTGATACACATGCTCAAAGTATTCCCATTGCAGTGATCTAGCTGAAGCTTCAAGCATGAAGCTGTATGTATACTCGTTTGGGACTAGATGAGTCTCTTTTCTGCTGACAATCTCTTCAAACAATTCTTTTGCTTCTGAAAACATATCATTCCTTCCGTAAACCCTAAGCATCATGTTCACAGTTCCTATATTCGGGTCGCATTTATCTTTCATATATCGAAATATAGCCATGCAATCATCAACATGACCACCATTCAATGAAGCCGCTATGAGTCCCGTGAAGGTAATCTCGAGCGGTTTGCAGTTTTCAAGTCTTTTCATTCTCCCCACCTGCATTAATGTATTCTTATGAAAGTTATTTTCGTGGGTTTCTCTGGGAAGTAAAAGGTAATGTACGAGGAAACTTGCCTCGAGCATTGCATCACGCCAATGCCCGTTGTTGCAAAGACAGCAAGCCAGTTCATAGTAAACTGAACCCGTTCCTATAACTCCCTTTTGTTCCATATCTCTGACTGCTTCGACAGCTTCCTCGATTTTGCCTTCTCTCCAGAGAGCTCGGACAAGAACTGAGGATCAATTATGCGCTATAAGAATCATATCACCTTATAGATACCTAAAAGAAAAAGAAAAAACTAAATACAGTATAGAGAGAACCAATAGCTACCCTTGTATGTAATTGCTTTTGGAGCTTCACCACTGCTTTTCATCTTCCTAAAAAAGTCGTAAACACGATCATACTTTCCTGACTCCAGCATAACCTGTCACAAGCAAATCTTAAAAACTGCTTCGGATACATATTTGAGGATACCCACTTGTACAACATCGCATCTAACTCAAAACCATCTAAAACATTTCGTCTGTGTTGGAAAACAAGTAAGTTACCTCCATTGCAAGACCATATGTAGCTCCATTAGGCCTCAAACCATTTTTTCTTAACTCTACAAATACCCATGAAACAGCCTTCCATTGGAGTGTTGGAACACAAGCGTTCAGAATCTGGGAATCATTTTAAGCCAAAAATGGATAATATCAATTAGATAAAATGCAAATAGATAATAAAAACATTTAAAATTCGGAAATGCTCACTTACAGCATTGTATACAACCAAGTTGGGTTCAAGCACAGGATCCCAGTTCTTTTGGTGCAAATTCTTCATTAGTTTAGTCGGTGTCTGCCTCATACGCTCGATTACTTTCAGCAACTCCTTCAAAGAACCCGCTTGCCCAAGCGTCACAGCAATACTGTGGTATGCCGCCATATCAGGATACAACTGACGATCACCCTAAATTGACTAAGGAATGAGAATTAATCCAAAAACTACAACGAAAATGCTATAGTATGATGTTCATTTGCATCCAGCTTAATCATAAAATTGACTCAAATCAGAAGGTACTTACAAGCATTTGATTAAATATCTGGAGAGCTTCCTGAGGCCTCCTTGCAAACCCAAGAACAGACAAAAGCTTAGTGTAAACAAACCTGTAGAAATCAGTGTCATACAATCAGAAAACAAGTTGTATAGATTCAACCTCAAGAAACAATGGCCATAAAATGTTAAAATCTTTCGATTAACAAATGGCCAAGAAACATCACCTGCTCCTAAGATGTTTACGCTTCTTATCAGAATAAACCCAATGAACAACAGCTAAAGCTTGTTTCCAGCTCTGTTTACGTCCCAATCGATCAACAATCTTAAGCATCTGATCTTCAGTGAACTGAAGCCCTGACTGATTCATCATCCTCACAAACTTCCAATGCTTCTCAGTGATTTCTCTACCACTCAATCTAACAACGAAACAATCAAACAAACATAAACAATTTCGTCTTTTTAAAAGTTTTTGATGATAAATTTCAGAAAATGTAAAAAAAGAAAAGAGTGACAAACCTGCCAACGAGAACTCTAACTGCTTCTCCTTCGTTACGCCACCGTTTTGCAGGATCGAATTCTTTATCCAAATCATACTCTTCCACATCAACGTCGTCTTCTAGAACCCAACGAAGATCCTTCTCGAGTATCTTCTTCAGCTCTTTTAGATTCTCATTCTTCGATTCACCCCCACTAACCTCTTCTCTCCAGACACCACTAACGAGCTCCTTCAGCTTCACCTTCTCGATTCCTTCCCATGGATTCCCAACCATTAAACCACCATTGCCGTCACTTTTTCCCGAAATTGACCTCGTGAATTGCTTGTATTCACGCCTTAGGGTTTGGAAATGAGCTTCTTCCTCCATAGATTGTTTCTGCGCCTCCGTATACACCTCCGACTCGGACTCGATTTGGCGCTTGGTTCTACGGTTGTGTTTTTGAATTTCTTTCTTTCGGAGATTTTTCAGGATTTTAGGAATAGGATCAACACCGTATTTGAGCAGCCTCTGTTTAATCTTCTCCATATCTGGTTCAAATTCCGGCGGCACTCTTGCCGGCGATTGAGAAAATCTCACCACCGAAGCATCCATTGTTGCGAGGATAGTGTGATTAGTGGAGTGAGCGTTCATTTTATCCTATCGCTTTTTTTTTAATTAAATATCCGTTTTTGGCCTGCAGTTATTGAAAATTATGAAATACGCCACATATGTTTTTTCTTCTTTGAAATATGCAATAACTCCTAAAATTGAAATTTTCGACCCCGAAGAAGATGAAAACCAATAAAAATCTAATATACAGAGAACAGCAGAAGACGCAGAAGAAAGACGATAAAGAATCAGAAGAAAACAAAGACAGATCTTGTTTTTCATATGCTAACAAAAAAAAAAACCGTCTTCATCCATCATCACCATCATCAAAGGAGCAAACAAATGAAGATTGAGAAAGATCAAGAACTACAGAGAATTGACTTCTGTTCTTCTGGTACAAAGTTTAGCTTGATGATTTGGAGTGCTTAACAAGCCAATCAATGACTTGATCAATGTTGGTGGAGTTCTTGCAAGAGATCATGAAGCAACAGACTTCTCTATCTGTAAGTGACTTGAGTTCCCTGTGCAAAACAATGGACAAAAACATTATCAGAATCAAAGTAAAAAAGCCTAGTCCTTTGTCTTTTTTTGGGTTTAAAGCTTACATTTCCTCGGTTAAGGCTTCTTTGGACAAAGCTCCAGGCTTGTCGACTTTGTTCCCAAGGACTAGGAGAGGGATACCACTAAGGGACGTCTTGCTCAACAAATCATGGAGTTCACTTTTCGATACACTAAGATTATCAGGATCAGCAGCATCAACTACATACCTGAAATCAGAACCACAAGGAAGGAAAAATGTGGCAATAGTCAAGACTTTTAATCAACTGAAACCTAAAGCTGACATATCAAAGATAAAAGAGTTCACTAGGTCTTTACACAATGGCGGAAACAGAACGGCAGTAGCGTTCCCACATGCTGCGGAACCTAGGTTGACCACCGAGATCCCAAAGCTTGATTGTGACACTTCCTTTAGTCACTTTCCTCATGTTGAATCCGACCTAAGAAAGAGTAAGAATCCTTTTTACGAATAATGCAAAAGCAAGCAATCTTTTGTTACTTAAAGTAAGCATCATAGTTAGTAGTGTAACCCACCGTTGGGATCATGTCTTCACTGTATCCACCAGTCTGAACAAGGAAAGATACGAGGAAGCCATTAATGAGTGTTTAATAGAAATAAAGAGGGAACGGTTTGTGTGGAAGGATAGAACTTACAGCAACAACGTTAACAAGTGATGTCTTTCCTGCATTTTGAAGTCCTATCAATGAAAGCTCCATTTCTTGCTTGAAGAAGAGGCTGCAAAAATGTGTATTGAGACAATGCAAATTGGGAAAATGCGATGTAACAGTTGGAGAAAATGGAGATTTGTCTAAGAAAACCAAAATGCTAGTTGATACTTAAGAGGATACAACCAACTGTTCACTTGGCTCTTTGTGCAGCAATCTTTCATCTACTAATCAACCATCTAAATTCCAATTGTATTGTCTAAACGTAAACTTGATTATCAAATCTAAAGCTGAAAACAAGAGTAAGTTTGTGGCTTTCTTAGACAGAGATTGATGTGATCGTGTATTGCTGCTATATTCATTATTCAAATTCGGATTAAAGCCCTAATCTTTTCCTGTCATTGAACTCAAATACCAAAGAGAAACAATCCAAGAACTCAAAAATTACATAAATCACGAAATTGAATTTGGAGTAGAAGAAATTGGAACTGACCTGCGAAGCCAATTGAGAAAAGCATCCCACAAACCCATTCTTTACGATTCAGAGAACTCAAAGTTTCCGACAGAGACAAAGACGGAAACAGAGACGACAGAACAGATCGGTCTGCTAAAAATTCTCCTCCACAGATCTCTATGGGCAGAAAGAGAAGCTTTTTTTTTCCTCTTTTTTTTTTGTTGCCTTCTTCCGCTCTTCGCTGCCGATATTATTATCTCATTGAAGATTTTTTTTGCTTCTGTCAAAATCGAAAACACTGCAAAGAGAGCCGGCGAATTAAAGTTAAAAGTCGGCAAATCTTAGACCGTTACATTTATGTGGATCCCTCTACGTGGTGAAGATTAACGGTCAGGATCTGATTAGAATTCATTGTGTAGGGAAACTGAAGCTGTGTGTGACAGAGCGAAAATCATGGAGCTAACATTTAAAAATTGTGTTAAGCCAATCAGAGAAAAGATTCGATGGGACAGAGAGAAGTTCGGAAGAAGAATTGGATTGATAAAAACAAAAGAATGTGTTAAGATCACGTGACCATTCACGTCAAGGAGGTGCGTGATTAACACTAACCAATGATTAGCTGGTGAGTGGCGATTCCAGGTGAAATTGGCGGTGGTGGGGATTGGAAGCTTACACTTATACGCGCCGTTTTGGTTAATAGTGGAGTAGAGTCGTTTAGGTGGGTTTGATTATAGAGATTTTTAGGCCCAGTACTAATGGGCCATACAAGGACGACAGATTTTACTTAACAATTTAAAGATGATTACCCCATTTACAACTTAATTATTAATCAACTGTTTTTTATTACACGTTAAAAATTTAACTGATTAATTGGTGGGTTGAGACAGGCATGTGCAGTAGTGCAACACATGGGCGACTCGCAAAAGCCCAGATGGCAAGCTATCTTAATGGGCTTTCTCCCTTAAAAAATAGAGTTAATATCATGTGGACCTATGGAACACTATCAGATATTAAACTGATAAGAACAGATACTACACTTGATCGTAGCCAAAAGGCCGAGAAAGGTATGATTTGGTAAGTCCCATGGCCTCGTTATTCATACCCATTATCTTTTCTTTCACGTTTCTTTTGTTAGCGATGTGGGACTTTAACGTGTGAGAATGTGAGACGAAACAAAAATCTCTTTTTCTTTTAGCGTGTTTTATATAACTTACGTACACTTTGATAAACAAAGTGTATATTTTGGTCTTTTTCCCTTTGTTTACCTTTTTAATTAGTAAAAAAAGCGAGTCAAATAAAAACCCAGATAAAACGGCTCAAGATACGTTACTCCAATCACTCTCCTTTCTTCAATATAACAAAAACAGAAAACAAAACCAACAAAATTCTTTTAAGAACAATGTAGCCACAAGCTATACTTACCTTAGTAAGTAAGCCAAGCACACGAAGAAGAAAGGCAAAAACAAATTTATAATAAAAAAAAGTCTCATAAATCTCTGTTTAATTCAAAGAATCCTCAAAAAAGGAAGGAACATGATTTTCAAACTTCTTCAACATGACAAAACCAAAAATAATCGGAGTTCTGTATCAGCTCCTTTTAACCGCCGTGATCTTTCCCATTTTGGCGGTTTCAAGTTTATCAGATGGTGGAGATCATGAGAGGTTTAGAAGACGCGATCCTCTTAACAACTTCAGATATTACAACGGAGGTTTCGATGTTCGAAACAAACATTATTGGGCAGTGAGTCTATCTTCCTTCTTCTTTAATTCTGTTATTAACTAACATTGAGGTTAATATGGTAATTATCAAGTCTTAACTTAATCTCAGGCTACTGCATTTACGGGAATCCACGGTTATGCCGTCGCCGGAGTGTTGATTCTTGCCGGCATCTGTTTGGGACTTTACCTAGCTTTATCTGACAAAAGAAGACGCGTTTCTTCCAGACGCCGCCGATATCTCGACCGTTTCTATCTTTCTCTGTTCTTACTTCTCCTCCTCTCCATGTTTCTCTCCATGGCAGCGACAGGGATAGTGATAGCAGCGAACCAGAACTCGAAGAACAGAACAGTTGAAATGAAAGAAACGATAGACAAAGCAGGAGAAGGTGTTGAGAGAAATATTCGTACAGTGATTGTGTCGTTAACGAAGATACAGTACTTGTTGCTTCCTTACGATCAGAAAACGACTCATCTTCTCAATGTTACTACACATCGACTCGGCAAGGGATCTCGTCTTGTCCATAGCTTCCTTCGTCATAATGGTCGTTCCATTGATCTCGCCATCAAAATCTCGTAAGATCAGTTAACGACTCATATTTGTTTTTTAATCTTGTCTGATTCATAATCCAACTTTGCTCTGTTCTGTTTTTTTTCTCGTAGGTATGTATCTCATTTATTGATTGCATCGACCAACTTGTTCGTTCTGCTTCTAGCCTTTGGTAAGATCATTTATAACATTCACAAAAATTCTGTAAAATTTATGATCAAAGACTAAATTTTCATGAATCTTTTTGCTCTTGTCTTCAGCACCTCTCTTGCTTCACTGGCACCCTGGATTAATCATGTAAGTAAATCCAAAATCGAATCAAACATTGTTCCTATTAGATTAGATTTTTAACCTTTTAAAGATTTGTTTTTCTTTGTTCTTAAAAAGGGTGATATTCTTGTGTTGGATCTTAACAACTCTTTGTTGGGTTTTAACTGGATTCGATTTCTTCATTTACACGTAAGCCAATCAAATCCTTAAAACCAAAATCCCAAGTCCCAACGTGTGTCCTAAACCCTAACTCTTTAAATTTCCACTCACGCAGATTCGCAGAAGACATTTGTTCAGCTTTCAGTGGCTTCATACAAAACCCACAAAACAGCACACTGACTCAATTTTTCCCTTGTATTGATCCTCTTCATTCTGATAAAACCCTAACCGAGATAAGCTTAATGATTCATAACTTCATCACCGAGGTATTAATGATTACTGGATAAAATTCTTTAATTTTCAAGAAAAATCAAGAACTCTGGCTAATGGTTAAATCCAAATCCTCTGTTTCTTGTTCAGTTAAACTCAAAAGTAACAGAGTCAATGCGTTCTCATGCGTTGACTGCTCACCCCAATACAGTCTCTTCGGCGCCGGGATCTGGACTCATATGTGATCCATTTGGCGGACAACAACTTAATAGCTACTCACCACAAAGCTGCTCCAATGGTGCCATTCCAATCGGTGAATTCCCAAATGTAAGTCTTTTAAATCTGTGTGTTAGTACCTAAACCAAGTGTAAACCATGAATAAGTGAACAGAGAAAAAACCCTTTTTGTGTTCTTAGATTCTTTCGAGATTCACATGTCACAACAAAGATCAACCGGAAACTTGCAGAATCACCGGAAAATTCATCCCGGAAGCAGCTTACCTCAAGGTCTATGCTTACAGCAACTCAGCTCAAGGCATGCTAGACATCTTGCCTTCTCTTCAAAACCTAACAGAATGCCTTGCCGTGAAAGACACTTTATCAAACATCGTCTATAACCAATGTGAACCCTTTACGGCTTCGATGTATAGGCTTTGGGGATCGATCCTTGCTCTGTCTCTTGTCATGTTTGTTCTGGTTTTGCTCTTCCTCGCTAAAGCTTTCCAAGAGAAAGAAAAGAGTTTTGCTTGGTTTTCGATTAGTCCAACTTCTTCTACTGAAAGACGACAAGTGGATATATAGAGGTTAGTGTGTGTATATATATTACAATGGATTTTATTTTTTTTGTATTTTTACATTTTTTGTGAAAAATATCAGTGAGGGATAGAGAGTGTTTTAAAAAATGTAATTATGACATTGTACCAAACATTTGTAATAAGGTTGACTCAACAAGTTTGTCTACATTCAAAAACTATATATTACCAGAACAACATTTACCATAGATATTTTATTTGTATAATTGAACCTTAAATCAATTAATGAGAGATGAGAAAGGTGTGAAATGAATTTGTCAACCACTCAAGAAGCCACATTTCATGTGCATGAATTATAAAATATAATTAAATTGAGTAAACAACAGACCAAGATCATGTACTAGATATAAAAAAAAAAGTTAGACTATTAGGTGTTAATTACTGTTAAATTACTGGAATTGTATCCCTAAAAAGGAGTAATGAGTAATGATAATAAAATGCATTAAATAGTATAAAACTTAAACATTGATAATAGAGATTAATGCAGTAATTGATAATCAGCACCACTACTTATTTTAATACTTAAAAATACAACGGGAAAAATTCCTCGAGAAAGCAGAAAAGAAAAAATTATCAGAAACAGAGGAAGAAGAAGAAGAAGAAGAAGAAGAAGACTAGAATCATCATAAGTCTCGTCTTCGTTCCCACGTCGGAATCATCAAAGACCTTGACAGATCCATTTCAACTACACTTCATTTTAATCAGAATCTCCCAAAAAAAAAAAAAATCTAGCTCTTGATTTGTCGATTCAGCTTCCTAATCTCAAGCTTCGCATCTGAGAGAACTAAGCTAGTTGAGAATCCTCTACATGTCGGGAAATTTCGCTTCTTCGGGTCTCCGAGGATTTTCAGGTAAGTTTTCCGATGATTTCAGCTCGGATTTATAGAGCTTAGTTTGTTTCAGCTTCGTATTATCAAGCTTCTACTCATTTAGATCTGATGATATCTAGAATTGAGCTAATTAGCTTTGCGTTATCAATTTTGGTAGAATCTTGTTGAGCTTTGTAAGATCTAATTTGTTGTAGTAGATGTATATATATATATATATGTTTTGGATCTACAAAAGTTGGATTTTGTTGTATATTTACAGTGTTTTAGAAGACAGAAAGAAAAAGAAGATAATGAAGATGAACAAATACAATAAGAAACCAACATCTTTGCATTGCAATGATGATGCAGGAGGTTACAGATATTCATTGCTTACTATTGTATGGACCGTCGTTGGATTTTTCCTGGTGGCTCATCTTATCTCCTTGTATACCAGAAAAGATAACATTCATCAACAAGTTTCTTCTGATCAGTTACAAGCTGTACATCATCATCATCATCATCATCATCATCCTGTTGTTCATGAACTTGTGAGAGTTGAAGAAGAGAGTTTAAGATTGCCACCACCTAGGAAGCGTTCTCCTCGTACTAGTAAACGGAGATCAAGAAAACCGATTCCTCTTGTTGAGGAGTTTCTTGACGAGAAGTCGCCAATTCGGCATCTTTTCTTTCCCGGTGTGAAAACCGCTGCCTTTGGTCCTACTAAGGATATGGGAAACGAGACATCGTATTACTTCCCCGGGAAAATTTGGATGGATACAGAAGGGAATCCAATTCAAGCACATGGCGGAGGGATTCTACACAATGAGAAATCTAATACATACTATTGGTATGGAGAGTATAAAGATGGACCAACGTATCGTGCTCATAGGAAAGGACCAGCTAGAGTAAGTACCAAGATTGATTTATGGTTTATTAGCATTTCCTTTGTTGGGATTTTGAGGTAAATTTTCGATTTTGTGTTGTCTTTCAGGTTGATATTATAGGAGTTGGTTGTTACTCTTCAAAAGATTTATGGACATGGAAAAATGAAGGCATTGTTCTCAGAGCTGAAGAAACAAACAAGACTCATGATTTGCATAAATCCAACGTTCTTGAGCGACCCAAAGTGATCTACAATGAAAAGACAGAAAAGTATGTGATGTGGATGCATATCGACGATGCAAACTATACTAAAGCTTCAGTTGGTGTAGCCATTAGTGATAGCCCGACAGGTCCTTTTGAGTATCTATACAGCAAACGTCCACACGGGTTCGATAGTCGGGACATGACTGTATTCAAAGATGATGATGGTGTTGCTTACTTGATATATTCGTCTGAAGTCAATAGTGTGCTTCATATCGGACCTTTGACGGAAGATTACCTCGATGTGACACCGGTTATGAAGAGAGTAATGGTGGGACAACATAGGGAAGCTCCAGCTATATTTAAGCATCAAAATACTTATTACATGGTCACTTCTTGGTGCACTGGCTGGGCACCAAATGAAGCCTTGGCTCATGCGGCTGCATCAATAATGGGTCCATGGGAGAAATTGGGTAATCCGTGTATTGGTGGTAACAAATTTTTCCGGTTAACAACATTCCTTGCGCAGAGCACGTATGTTATTCCGTTACCCGGTGTTCCCGGTGCGTTTATATTCATGGCGGATAGGTGGAACCCGGCTGATTTACGGGATTCAAGATACGTGTGGTTACCATTAATTATAGGCGGACCTGCTGATCAGCCTTTGGAGTTCAGTTTCAGCTTCCCGACTTGGTCGAGAGTATCTATTTACTGGCACAGTAAATGGCGGCTGCCTTAAAGACATCATACAATTAAAATATGTTCTTACCGATCTCTCTGTACTGATCATTGCTGTCGATTTGTTTTGTAGATTAGGTGATTTTCATACACCATTGTTTCTAATAAAATCTTTTACTCAGCTTCAGCTTTTGAACATAAAAAGGTACAATCTTGTCGTACAATGGTATTAAGATTTGGGCTCTATCAAAACTAGTCAACAGTTTTACAAAGTTGGTAATGAATGTTCTCACTTACCAGCTAGAGAAATCTTTAAACCCTGTGGAGGCTGAAGAAGTTGTTTTTCTTTTCTTAGACACTCCAATGGTTGAAATATCAGACTCTAGGGAACCACTAGTGTCTTTCGTGGCTGTATTACTCTTAGCTTTTAAGTATTTCCCAACACCACCGCCACCGGCTCCAGCTTCTGCTGCTCCAGATCCGGGGTTGCTGTACCACGACCCGACTTTCTCCTGATACATCACAATGTATATATATATATATATAATCTTATCAGACCGATCGAAAGCAAAGAGAAATAGGAGAGTTTATATTTGGTGGAAGGGATGTGATACTAACAATGTCTTTGTCTTCGTTCTTCTCTTTCTCAGCTTTCTCTTTTTCTTCCTCTTCATCAGGCTCTGTGTATGGATTCACAAATACATTTGCCTCGACAATCTTAATCTCTTCCTGCAGAAGTTAGAAAATACCATATCAGGACTCTGAAACTACTCAAGAACAAAGTGAGTTGCGTTTTTGGAACTTACAAGAGGACGGTCGCTTTCATCAACAGGTACATTCTCCATTGCTGCTAGTGTTGCCAAACCACCAACAACTCCACCAAACACTGTGTGCTTATAGTTTAAATGGGTTGCAGATTTGTATAAGATGAAAAACTGAGAACCATTTGTGTGAGGACCACTATTAGCCATACTAACAACGCCTCTTCCCGAGTGAAGCAGTTTCGAGTTTGGCTCGTCTTTGAATGGCTTTCCCCAAATTGATTCACCTCCTTTTCCTGTGCCAGTTGGGTCGCCACCTTGAATCATGAAGTTTCTTTGTAGAAGAAAAGGACAAAATATCATGTTTTTATTAGGCGATAATAACCCGATAAAGCTTCTTAAAACAAAACAGATGTCCAAGACACATATGTATACCTGATGCTTCTGTGAAAGGGCACTCCATTGTAGTAACCACGTTCACAAAGAGTGATGAAATTCTCGCATGCTCTAGGAGCTATATCGCAATGGAGCTCGATGTTTAAATCGCCATGTGTTGTGCAAAACTGAACATACCCTTTCTTTTTGGGGGTTTTCTCGACTTTGATTAATTCAAAATCGTTTTGTGTTACAGGAGTAAATGCACTGGAAGTGAAAGAACGAGAAGCAGCACCAGACGAGTACCGGCTCTTTACCTGCAAATAAAAACACCAATCATTTTAACTCCTCACACTAAGCTTTAAACCAAGTTTATACTGTACAAGAAACTAACCATTTTAGTATTAACAGGTGCTCTATCTCCAGCCATATGCATAGCTATTCTTGCAGCTGTTTTATCACTAGAACCAGCTTTAGCTGCATCAGCACTTCTTCCAAAAACAGAAGCAGATGCAGCATCCACAACACTGTAAGTCTGCTTTGGTTCTTCTGCTTTAGAATCCTCTTTGATTTTCGATCTTGACTCTAGAATCGCAGCAATAGCAGCAGCTCTTTCATTACGTGCCTTGTTACCACCTCCACCGTGTAAAGCAATCTCTTTAGCTTTTTCAGTTCCAAGATCTGCAAGCATTTGCTTGATATCTCCAGACACATTTATATTACAAGCTGGGTCTGAGTTCATCTTCTTCAATTCTGTTAAAAAACGGAGTTATAACCAACTTAAAACAAATATGATAAGTTTGCTTGGTCGAATATAAAACTGAATCAAACCTTCATCATCGATCTTCAGGCCGTTTTTCACATGATCAAACTCCACCGTTACTTTACCATCAACTGCATTAGGATTCTGCAAAGCAAAACATTACTAAAGAAAAGTAAAAACGCTTGAACCACAAGAACCTATTGCAAAAATCTTCAAGCAAAAGAGAAAGAGGTCAGTTACCTGAATTGTTATAAGGTCGGCTCTTGTGAATGGTTCTTCAGTTAAAAGCTCCTTCCAATTCTTGGTTTTGATATTCAACTCTTTGATTGCCTAAATTTATTACAATAAGAATCATTGAAACCAAAATAAGCAGGCAAGATAAACTGTAAAAAAACACCAAAAGAAAAAACACAAACCTCGTAGCAGAATACATTTCCAGTAGTCTTCACAGCAACTATATGTGTGAATTCAGTGAAGACTTTGTTGAGAACAGGACAATGATACTCTCCTACAATGGCAGCCACGCATAGATATGTTTAAAGCTCATCTCAAACAAAGGAATCAGATAAAAGTAAGTAAAGAAAAAAAAAAAAAAACCTTCAGAGTTTTTGTGAAAGATAAGAGGAATCAAATCTTGTCCTTTCAATGGTGCTCCTGTAACTGGATGTTTACCAAATTTCCTAATGTAAGGCACTATAGTTCTGCAATTCATCAATAAGCTAAATAAGAAAAAGTAAGCTCTAATAATGCCCAAGTAAGAAGCTTAGTTATATAGATCACTATGAAACTACTCACGTTATCTCGAAAACACTGCCGTCGCTTGTACACACAGGATCCTCGAATGGCAAAAACGTAAGCCTGAATCAAAAGAAATTGATTAAAGCCAAATTCGATATTTTTGTAAACGAAACTCATATGAAATTGTTGAAGAAGCGACATACGCGCAGCAATAGAAAGGAAGACTTTTGAAAGGAGTACGATTCTCTTTGGATTTAGCGCCACCCCATTCTGTTGCCCACTCCGTCTTCGTTATGTACATCCGATCTTTGCTGTGCTGTTTCTTCCCCATCGTTTACTTCTTCTTCTTCGACTTTGCTTTTTCCAAATTCAACTCGAATAATCGAAATTACGCGAGCTGATAGATTTCAAGTTCGATCTGAGACAACCGCCCTCACCACAGCATATTGTTTATTTCGCTGCCGTTGAACCGGATCCGACCAATATAATCCGACCCGGATATAAAAAAGGTCTTTCTGTTATAATTGGGCCGAAATTCAGGCCCAAAAGATTGAGTTTACTCAATTTGAGAGTTGGCGCCAACTTCGCGGCCATATAATCTCAATTCTCTCATCAGTCTAAGAAACTTTTTGCAAGAAGAGAAATTGATAGTGGCTTTTGTGAGTTGGAAACTTCATAAATACGTTTTACCATTTCAACATCAAAAGGTTTAACGAATATTACAATAATGATTTTATTATTGCATTCAAACAAACAATTAACACACGGGTAATGATCATTGATCAATGATACATCATACATGAGAGACTACTTTTGAGCCTATTACAAGGAAAGTATATATTATATCAATCATGTGATTTTGTGGAGTGTTTTTATGGCGTCTTGAGGTATCCATTTTGGTCCAAGTACGAGACAACAATCTCTGCCATTTCCGACAGAGAAGAAGATGATGAAGAAATACCCTTGTCTCCATTGTGTTGTATCACAATCTGCAAAGCGTAGTAAAAAAAAAAAAAAAAAAAAAGCATTGAATTCAAGTTTGTGAATGTAACATACCGCAAGTTAAATGACAAAAGTTGGATATATATGAACCTCGCAATCCAAAGGTGGTTCATATGGATCATCTACTCCTGTGAAACCTAAAGGAGGGATGTTTGGCGAACAATTTAACATAATCAAATGGATGGATCATGAAGATTATAATTAAATATAATCAACATAAATTAGGTTGAGTTGAAAACAGATGCAGAGAAAAAGCAAAGTTACCACCTTTGATTTTTCCAGCGCGTGCACGTTTGTATAAGCCCTTTGGATCTCTAGCTTCACAAACATGAAGTGGCACATCCATAAATACCTATCAAACGAACCAAAAGAGACTCGTTTAAGTTTTGATGCTGACTCTAGGATTCACATTCTGTTTTAGTTTTATGAATTTCGATAAACCTCAATAAAATCTCCTTCTGGTAACAATGCACGGCAAGCAGCTCGTTCTTTCCGGTAAGGAGATATCAAACTTGCAATACAGATAATTCCAGCATCTGCAAAAAGTTTAGCCACTTCACCAACTCTTCGAATGTTTTCAGCTCGATCATCTGCTTTGAAACTAAGATCGCTGTTTAAACCATGTCGAACATTGTCACCATCAAGTATATACGAAAGCTTTCCACGATTGTGCAAAGCTCGGCTAAGAGCACATGCCAGACTACTTTTCCCTGAAAAATTACAAAAGATTTTTTGAAGCAATCTATTAGAAACCTCACAAGCTGTTAGATATATAGATCAATCAGAGTAATAATCAAGAACCAAACCTGAACCACTTAAGCCAGTAATCCAAATCACACATCCTTTTTGCTTAATCAATTCTTGCCTATCGGATTTAGTAACGGGACAATTGTGCCAGACGATGTTCTTTTGCTTTCCATTGATTTGCTGAGTTTCACCTGATTAGATTATTTGAGTTTAGATCCATTCCAATATACAAATTCGATTATTTGAGTTCATCTAATAAGATCTGGAAATTTCTGCTCTAAATTCTGAAGAATTCTTAAAGTGGATTAACAATGCAAAGAGCACATTTACAAAAATATTCGAAAGATTATATAATAACAGACAAAAAGCGGAAATTAGCAAAGTCAGATCCATTTGTTCAAAAACCCAATCATAGCTAAACCCAAACCAAAAATCATATCGGAATTGTGTGATTATTACCGGCGCAATCATAGGAGCGCGATGAAATCGTCTCATCTGTCGCCATGATCGGACGGACGAAGCTCAGTCTCCGGTGATTTTTCCCGCGAAGCTTCAAACCTTGACTACCAACGGGATCCGAACTCGTGGAGCTAGACAACGATAATCGCGATTCAAACTCTCCGAACGCCGGCGAAACATAGCACCTTCCCACACATCTCGCCACCGCTGTAACATCCATATCTCAGAAACCAGTAAATAAAAATTCGCATGAGAAAATGGCACCGCGAGGTTCAACGATTCAATTGAACAGACTCAACGGTGTGACAGTGAATCAAATTGCGCAGAGAACTACTCTTAACGATCCAAATTAATATTACTTTTTTAAGTCGGTTATTAAAATGTTATAAAATTTGTTGTTTATTTGGCTTGTGGAAGCCGAGTGGTTAGCCACGAATGGGTGATACGCGCTATCTTAGGAGCGTGAGCTACACGTGATGATATTGGTGGCTTTGTCGGATACTCGGATTCATTCACGTAATCCAATTGTTAAGAGATGACTCCAATGTGATTTGGTAAGTTTTGTTTTATTAGTCAACCTTATCAAATGATAGTATTAAACAAGTGTTAGTGAAATGCGTGGATTTATTCTAAACTTTTTAATGGATCCTCTATGATTTCCTTCTCTCCAACTAGCCATTTTAATCCACTTCATCTTATAATATACAGACCAAAAAAAAAAAAACGAAAACCAGTCTTCTCAAAAATCCAACACATCGTTTTGAAGTAAAAATTTTACAAAACCAAAGTTTTTGCCTTTTTGGTTACAGATTTAAGTAGAAAGCAAAACCACGGCAGTCAGTAAGTATAAGATGGGCCTTTGTAGTGGTTTTTTTAAGCCCATATATAATAAAGTTTCAAACCCGTCTGACCCAAACCTCTAAAAACCCTAATTTGTCAATTATGAGACAAAACGGCAGCGTTTAAGTAAACTTCGATATCACATATAAACTGATTTACACACCTCTGTTCCCTTCTGCAGCCTCCACACAACCAGAAACCCTAAATTCTGCATTTTCTCAAATTCGGGGAAGATGAAGTTCAATCCGCGTGTAACCTCTTCTCGCCGGAAGAACAGAAAGGCTCACTTCTCAGCTCCTTCTAGCGTGAGACGCGTGCTCATGAGCTCGCCGTTATCTAGTGAGCTCCGTCAGAAATACAATGTGAGGTCGATGCCGATTCGCAAGGACGACGAGGTGCAGGTTGTTCGTGGGACGTTCAAGGGGAGAGAAGGGAAAGTGATTCAGGTGTACCGTCGCAAGTGGGTCATTCACATCGAGAGAATCACTAGGGAGAAGGTCAACGGAACTACGGTCAACGTCGGAGTCAATACGTCGAATGTGGTGATCACTAAGCTCCGTCTTGACAAGGACAGGAAATCGCTTTTGGAGCGTAAGGCTAGTGGACGCGCCGTCGCTGATAAGGAGAAGGGAACAAAGTTTACGGCGGAAGATGTTATGCAGAACGTAGATTAAGAGGTTAAACTAAAATTGTTCTAGTTTTATATCTTTTTATAAGTAATATGAAATTTTGATTCCAAGGATGATCATATGATTCAGAACTCGAAATCAAATTTTGTCATTTTGTTATGATTATATTTTATGCTATAAAGATTGGATAGTGTTCGAAGAATTGGATTGAGATTTGAAGTTTTATTATTTCGTTGTTGATATTCATTTCAAACAATGATAGTTTATAGATAAAACAGGTAATATTGTTTAATATTGTTTAGGGGTAAACAATCCTCTGTTGGAACGACGACAATGAGAACCGATGGTTGAAGATCGGAATGGATGTCTTATTAATTGTCATAAGCCTTCTGGAATTATTGCAATCGAACACGAGATCTTGGTAAAACCATTATCAAGCATAAGGCTTCATCGAAAATGTCACAAAACTAAACCGAACATATCCGGAAAAAGAATTATCCGTCAATTTCACTGCGGAACTATTTATTCCAGTAAAACGAAAAAAAAAAAAAACGTAAACCCTCGGGTCCTGCCGTAGAAGAAATCAACAATGAGAGGAATACGAGAACGTAGATTCAAGTAGCGGGTCTTATGTCTGTGTGCTCAAGGTTTGAGAGCAAGAGAGAGACCAAACCTTGGATGCTTGTCTAATGCCCTTGTATCAATCTCACTGGAAACAGTCACTAGTGATTTGGGCACCACCTCATGTTGAAGAATAGCACCGAGTGTGCCATTGTTGTTGAGCTTAGCTTTCACAGTAGTCGAATGATCAAGTGCATACAATCCACCAACTGTTATTGTGTTTTCATTGGTTGAGAATTTCCTGTAAACCTCACCAACTGCTGCGCTTCTCTTAAGTTCGTCAAAGTGATGAAGGTAAGATGCTTTGATTGAGTCTCCTTTGTCTCCCCTGAAAACAACTCTCAGGTCAGACCCACACAAAATACAGTTTAGTGATTGCTTTATTTGAAATTCGGTTTCTTACAATATTATGGAAGCGCATGCATCTGGCTTTGTCACACTGATCCCGGCATTGTACTTGGTGAAAGTTTTGGTGTTTGTGTCATATCCAGCTTCAGCACCAAATGAGATGACTGGAGAACCGAGAGTAGCTGTTATGTCAATCAATGGGTTTTGCTTCAAAGCTGCAGCAGCAGTAACTGTTGCGTGGTCATGGAAGTATTGGACCTCGAGCTGTTAATGGAATTCAAAAGTTGAAGGGGGGTTAACTTCAAAACATTTAAAAATAAACATAGTGAAAGGATTCTAAAGTTTTTAAACCTTGGCAGAACCGTAGTCAGGGACTTTGAAGGAAGCAATGGCTTTTGTCGACGGGAGGATCTCAGTGAATGTGACTGTTGTCAAAACCTGCCAAGGAAAAGCATACAAACATGCTGTAATGGACTAGTTTGATTTAATAAATGACAAAGTGTGTACTGAATCTCTACTACAACACTTACACTAGAATCAGTGTCGATTTTGACATCAAACAAAGCATTCTTGTACTTGTATTGTGCGGCAACATCAGCAGCATGAACTCCTCCTTTCTTCAGAGCAGTAGACGTAAGGGCCTAAACAACAGAACACAGACAAGTAAATAAGGCTCTTCATGCGTGCAATTAACCATTAGGATTCTGAATACAAAAATGATATTAGGTAGTTGATACTGTCACACAATAACTGAATTCAATAAAGAAAACAAAATATACTATAAGCTAGCTACGAAATTTATAGAAGAAATTGTACAAAGAATCATGCAGTAGAGTACATATGGCATACTTTTGTAACAAAAGTCAAAGCTACACCAACGTTGACCTCATTTTCACTCATTATCAAACATCTAAGCACATGTAGTTTCACCCTATACACTCACAAGAGATCTAATCAAGAACTTATGAAACTGATTTTAACAAGGATAAGATCAATCAGATCAAGAACGTATACTCTTAAGCGCTGGTAAACAACGCAAACGACACAGAAAAATATCGCAGAAATACAAAGATGGTAAAACAAAATTCAGAACAAAACTCGTTAATCCTCGATATATCAAACCACGCATCGAAATCAAAATTGAATGAAAAATCTGAGAATAGGAAAGAGGTGCATCGCTATAATACGTACCACGCCAGAGGCACTGTAAGTGGAAATACTGAATTTCTGATCGGAATTGTAGTCTCTCGTCAACAGATCTACCAAGAAGGGAAACGAAAAATCAACAGAATCAGCTTAAAATCGATAGAATCACCCAAACAGAATCAAAATCCAACAATCGGAATCAAACAGATCAATAAATCCGAAACACCAGCACTACTTCGCATCACTGAACAAGCATAAATGCAGGCAATAATTGCACGATTTAAACCGGAATCGAAACGACGATAGAAGGGAAACATAGAAGAAGAGCGATACGATGATCTTTACCTTTGGCTTTCTTGCCGATATCTGTGAAAAGTCCTGGACCTTTGCTCATTGTTGATCGGAGATGAAGAGATCGGCGAAGATTTGGAGGAGAAGCGGTGAAGATAGAAGAAATACGACTTGTTTCTTGGTTCGTTATTCTCCGTGGTAGACAAAATAAATAGCGAATATCCTTTTACTATAATAACAGCCTGTGACTTTTTCTTTTGTGACAAACCACTCACAAACGTTGATGTGGCACAGTGTACTTTAGTGAAGGTTCCGATTGGGCCAGTGAGAGAAGGGCTCTTACTCTCAGTTTCTAGCCTAAAGCCCATTGGGCATATATTATCAAACTACGGCCCAAATAATTGACCATCTTCGGAACCCTCTACTGTGTATATCACAAATCGCAAAGGTTGGTGTCTCAACTATTTCGGCGACGCATCTAACAATGGCGACGAACAAAATCGTCCGTTTAATAGCACCAAACCGATCGGCCTCCTCTAGATTCCTCGAGCCCGTGGCACGATTTTTAAGCTCCGGTACTCCTCCTCCTCCACCGCAGTCTCCGTCTCCGAATCAGAATGTAAACCACATCGTGAAGGCAGATCAGAAAGTCCAGGAGAATCTGCAGATGCCAAAGGAAGAGGAAGAAGAAGAAGAAGAAGAGGGAGGTGGAGAGTTTGTGAACGAAGATACCGGTGAGATCGGAGGGCCTCGAGGTCCTGAGCCGACTCGATACGGTGATTGGGAGCAACGTGGTCGATGCTCCGATTTCTGAGACGATCCATGAATCTGTTTTTTTTTTTTTTTTACTTCTATTTCTGAGAAAATTAAAAATAAAATTCGTCTTATATTATGTATTACCTGACTAAAAACAATGTTGTGTATTTGCAAACAATAGAGAACAACGAAGAAACTTTAGGAGAAATTCAAATTATGATGTTCGTTGCTTGCTTGGATTACATAAATTCCACAAAGTTTTATGTTATTGAAGTTTGATTTTGGTTTTCAGTCTCTAGTTTTGGCTTTGATTTGAAATCAAATTTCATTCCGAGTGAATTATCAATCATGTAGTAGCACTGTGTGTTTTTTTCTTGTTAGACCACGTAATTCGATTAAAGTACCATGTTACTACAGTGACAATGAGACAACAAAAATTGGGCAACAATCAATTCAAACCAACCTACGAAACATCTTCTGGACCATGTATATATTACATTATTAGTTTTTTTTTTTTGGATAAAATATTACATTACTAGCTAACATTTTGAAAAAGTATCTGAAATATATAAAAGAAGTATTTGCTTGATAAAAAAACAGAAGTGATCAAAAAAAAAAAAACTGGATATAAACTTCTTGATCAATGACAACTGCGGCATTGTCATCATATGCCTGCTGCGTACGATTAGCCAGCCTTGCGGCGGCAAAAGGATTAGACGTCCCCCCATGCTACGGTTCCCTGCGGTCCGAATCCGGCTTTCTTTCTTTCATCCTTCCATTTATCTGTATATTTTTTATTACCTTTCATGTTACTAATCGTTTGTTAAAAATTAATAAATTAATACTAGGTTTTACCCGATTTTAGAAAAAAAGTCGGGTATTATTTTAATTATAAAATTTATAAAAAGATTATGGACTAAAAGTCCAGAACTTTCGGATTATAAAAAAAATAAAAATAAAAATAAAACATAATCTAAATTTATCTTATTAACAAGAAAGGATGATAATCCGGATAAAAATCCAAAAAATGGACTAATTATGAGCTGTGAAGCGCCGAACAAGAACAAAACAAAGGACAAACTGATGGGTTTTTGTACGGCTCTTAAATTAAATCATTTAGTATTTTTTTTTTAAGAACATGCAGAGTCGTGTCTGAATTGATAAGGCGATAATAAACCCACTTGACGAAGCTTTTAAGGAAATAAAAACGAAGGAGAAAGCTGTTATATGCGGGTGGATTCTCAGCCGTCCGTTTCGTAACCGTGGGCTCCACGCGCCTCTCGGTGATTTTTCGCAGGTGGTTGGTTGTGTTTTGATGAAGAAAATATCTTTACATTATTGATGAAAAGAAGAAAAAAGTGAGAAAATAAGGGGAAAAAAATCCTTTTCGCTGGATTTTTCTGAAAAATTTGTCGCCTTGTGTTGTTTTGGTGAGAGTGTGTGTTTATATAATGGTAAGATCTCTGAAGCTTCTTCTTCTTATATAGAGTTTCTTCTCCTGCTCGTTCCACCTAAGGAGAATATTTTTTGTAATATTTGGTAGATTTGGTCTTCGAAGCAGCTATAGCTGATTCTGAGACACAGAGATTTCTGAATCGTTTCAAGGTATGTCGGTGAAATTAAAGCATCGAATGATAATGTTGCTTACATTTTCCATCGCTCTGTTTTTGATGTTTTTGAGGTCAATCTTGATCGTTGGTTGTTTTTGAGGTCAATCTTGATCGTTGGTTGTTTTTGGTGTGTGGTCATTGTGAATAACAATTCGTGGAATCGTGAATATGTAAATGAGATCTGGTTCTACTTTGAGATATGTTGTGGAATTTGTTTTCTGAAACACACGGATTTCGTATTATTTAATCAATCTGTAGACAAACAGAGAAATTAAAAATAAATAAAAAAGATTTTTGGATCCATATTTGCATGTTTGGAGTGAAAGCAAGGATAATGAAGTTTTGTGGTTTAACAATAAAAAATATTCATTTGATTGATGCAGGAAAGACAAGAAAATGGTGACTGGTTGTGTTAATCTTCATCAATCCTTAAAATCTATAGATTCATCATCAGTGCCAATTCCTCCACCTCTTCCATCAAAATCTAATGGACACCATCAGAAAAGACACGGCAATGATGTAGCACCAGGACTTAAGAATAGCTCTGTTTCAACAGCTACAAGAGATATGTGGGATCGTCTTTTCAACGATGGATATAAAGCTGATCTAGTGATCTATACAGATAATGGCAACATCATCTACGCTCATTCCAACATAATTGTAAGCTCTCCTTATAAACTTCTATGATCAATGCGTACTTAGGATCTTTAGCTCTTGACTTGGTATATATTGACATGGTTATTGAATTAAACAGGGAAGTGCTTCCACTGTAATCAAAGGCATGTTGAAGCAAGCCAAAAGACATGGCAAGTGGCACACAATCTCAATTCGTGGTGTTCCTCATGATGCTGTCCGAGTTTTTATTCGTTTCCTTTACTCTTCTTGGTATAAATTTCATTTCACATTGCTCTAATACTTACTTATTTGTTCTACCTCTTTTAACATTTTTAGTACTGATTAAACGTGACTTTATTTGTGTAGTTATGAGAAAGAAGAAGTGAATCAGTTTATCATGCATTTGCTACTTCTATCACACGCGTATGTGGTTCCTCAGCTGAAAAGGCTCTGTGAATGGCATCTGGAAAATGATTTGCTTAACACTGAGAACGTAATTGATGTGTTCCAGCTTGCACTGCTTTGTGATTTCCCTCGGCTTAGCCTCATATCTCACCGTATGATCATGAAACACTTTAAGGAGCTTTATGCGACAGAAGCATGGGTAGCTATGAAGAAAAGCCATCCGTTCCTTGAGAAAGAAATTAGAGACTCAGTGATCATTGAAGAAAATGTAAGTAGTTCCGACAAAGTTCCTTTTTTTCCCACACTCTATATATTCAAGAAAATTCTAAACCCTTGAATATGAACGCAGACACGAAAAGAGAGGATCAGAAAACGTAACGAGGAGAGGATATATTCGCAGCTATACGAAGCAATGGAAGCTCTTGTTCATATATGCAGAGATGGATGTAAAACAATAGGACCACATGATAAAGATTTCAAACCAAACCACACAACGTGTCACTATGAAGCTTGCAAGGGATTAGAATCATTGATTCGTCATTTCGCAGCCTGTAAGTTTAGAGTTCCAGGAGGTTGCGTACAATGCAAAAGAATGTGGCAACTTCTTGAATTACATTCACGAGTTTGCGCTGATTCTGATCAATGTCGAGTCCCTCTATGCAGGTAAAAAAACACACTTAAAAAGCTCTAGCTTTAGTACTATTCAGATCAGAATTTGGGTTTTCTTGTGTCTGATTTTTGGGGATTTTTTGGGAACAGGAACTTTAAGGGGAAGATGGAGAAACAGAGCAAGAAAGATGAAGTGAGATGGAAACTTCTGGTGAAGAATGTTTTAGGGAGTAAGAAAATCGGAGGCTCTCCTTTCTTTATACCAGTGGCTTGCTGTTAAAATCCTCGTCTCAGGATTTCACCAGTTTCTTAAATCTCAAGAAGGCGAGTTTTAAGCGTTTCTTGTGATCTCCCTCCTAAAAATAAGTGTAATATTATAAATGAAATTAAAACACATGTTTTGGTCGGGAAAAAAAGTTCATAATCTCTGATAAGTTGGGAAATCAAACCCGGTTAAAGTATCGGTTTAGTGGGGTTTGTCGTTTTAATTACTAAGTGGTTCACCCTAAACTGAGTTATCTTGTTGAGAAACAAACAACAGGAGAAATCTACCATATTAAATAGGACCCAAGTTGGTTTTGTTATTTTTAATACCTCCAAAAATGGAAAAGAGAAACGAAAAGATCGTGGTGGGAAAAAGTGACGTAGAACAAGACAAAAGCAATAAAAAGAAAGAGAGAGGACGTGGTACAAGTGTACACAAAAATAGGTTTCACTCGCATCACATGTTTCTATTTCATTAAATTAGTAATGTTTGGAAACATCCATTGTCAACAAACCCAAATCCCAATATCGTATTACAACCACATATATATTTTCCTTTACAATCAATCACCTTTATTATTACTTTCGTATTGGATTCTGATTCCTTCTCGACAAAGAAGAAAAAACACGATTCGGGACCTATGTTTTTTTCACCTAACATCATCACTTCTATTGAAGAAGACGATCTTTGTATAATTGTATTGAATAAAGCTTTTAAATAAACTAAATACTCAACCCAAAATCAAGAAATTGCGATATCTTCATATATCTATCTCTATATATATTTAAATTGCCAACAACAAAAAAAAAGCTAACAAAGAAAAAAAAAGGTTCCTTATTTGTTACGAAAATTTGATCATTATAGTGTTGTTACTCTCTTAACCGGTCTGTGTTCTCCGACTTAACCAACTCAATATCTCCTCCGGTTTGAGAAACTCCAATTTAATTCTGGTCTTGGTTTAAAAAACTGTACAGCTTTTTTAGTTTCCATCACGTAGAAGAGTTACTGCTTTGTTCATCCTCTGAGCTTGTGTCTTGTCTTGCTTTATACCTATGAAGAACTGGTAACGGAGCTGTTGCTGAGATCCTGAACGATCTAGCTGAAGCCGAACCCATCGATGACGATATTTCTTGCATCGTCTTCACTTCTTTACAAACGTTATCGAGAACTCCGAGAAAATCTCTCACGACCATGAAGATTCTTAGAGGATGTGCTTCTTCTTTAGCAGCGTTTCCATGGAAATACTCAGTTACTTCTTTAACCATTGACAAAGCTTTTCTTTCTCCTCCTTTGATCTTTCGAATCTCTTCTTCTGCTTCTTTGAGAAACGGTTTCATTGAATCAAAGAACTTCCCTTGAGTTGTCTCTGTCTTGAGAAATGATCGGAGTTTATCAAGACCCATTTCAAGCTTTGTCACGTAACTGCTGAGTACATCGAAATCCATTCCCGCTGATTTTTTCACATTAACCAGATCTCTACTGAGTCCAGCAACTACTTGTAATCCTTGCTTTCTGAAACCATCTTTAGTTCCATGGAGTATGGTTTCGTCTTTTGTTGTTGTTCCCTCTGTTCTTGTGATTTCTTGAACAACAAAATGAAGCAATGTGGTTTTGCCGTCAACTCCTTTTATGTCAACGAGTTTTAGAAGTGTATCAAGTTTGAAGGCTTTGGCATCCCCTCGATTAGTGCCAACGTTCATTCGGTTTCCCGTCATTAGAACAGCCTCAAGGAGCTTTAGGAATAGTCTACTTGCTTTTAGTTCTAAGCTTGCTTCCTACAAAGCAACCAATGGATAAAAAATTAGGACAATTCGTTTGCAAGATTGAATCATTAAGTGTCTATAAGAGTAACTCACCTCTAATGTCTGGAAAGAGTTCCTTAGATACTTGACTTCAGCATCGAAGTTGGCTCTATACAACATTGCTTCAACTCTTTTGAAGGCAAAAGGGATATCGAGAATGGTTTTGAGGAATCTTTCAGCTGTTCCTAGTTTCAAGACATCACTAGAGTACTCTCGGAGTTTTATCTCTTCCTCCTTTGTTGGAGCCATCTTCACCAAAGTCTCAAGAAGCTCAGCACCTAAGCTCTCCGGATTACCTGTTACAGTGCCACAGGTTTAATCAAATTGAAATAATTGGGACCACAAAAGCTCATGCACCTTACCACAATACATAAAGAAATCAATTTTGTTTAGAGAATCTTAATGACTGTCAACTACATCATGTTTGATAGTCCTGCAAAATTAAAGGATGTCCCTTTTTCTCCTTTACATGTCGTTTATTTCACAAGTTGAACAATCATGTCAGAAGCAAATAAAGTAGAGAAAATCATTTCATATGTCGTTGTTCTTTGCAATGATTATAACTTGTGGCCTAAGCCTTTTTTAGTATTATTTAGATTTGCACCACCGTTACCTCTGACTATTTTCCTACTATCAACAAAATCTCTATTAGCCCATCAAGGCATCAATACTCAAAAACAGGCTACGTGTCGAACAGAGGAACCTAAATGTAAACAGCTTACTAGCTTGTATGCAAATGGAATCCTCAAAATAAATCTAATTGGAGACAAAAACTTACCATCAGTAAGAGCTTCAGACACCTCTTCACGTGTTACATTCAATGCTCTTAAGAGAATAGCAATGTTCTGCGATTTCTTTGGATCCAGCACTCTGTTCTCATTCTCAGCTGAAGACATCAATGACCTTCTCACAGGTTCCTTTGGAGCTGAACTGCCTGAATTGCAACCAAACAAATGCTCCATCCTATCCTCGTTCAATCTATATAAACACCATAAGATCAAAAAGTTATTAAAAACGTCAAAATTCAAATGTATGTGGCACAACAATGTTGTAAACAATGATACCCACTGGAATGAGCTTGATTTGAGCTGGTCCCAAACGGTGGCTCGATCCGAGCTCGCTCGTACTTTGTCCCAGTGGAGTGGTTTTAACTTTGGCTTGCTTGGGTCTGTGTCACCGTCTCCTGTTTTCTCAAGAGAACCGGCTGATACACTGTTGACCTCTTCAACAACCTTCGATTTAGGACTTGGAGTCTTGAATGCTTGTTTTCTTGAAGGAGACGTTGTGGAAATTGTTGTTGCTTCAGAATTGGTGAATTTTCGTAGTATCGGAAAATCTCTCAGCCGTTTCTGAGGAGGTGGAGGAGGAGTAAACCGCGGAGGAGGAGGAGGCGGAGGTGGAGGTGGTGCCTGGAGTGGAGGAGGAGGCGGAGGTGGAGGTGGTGCCTGGAGTGGAGGAGGAGACCGCCGTGGTGGTGGCACTTTTGAGGTGAGAGGAGACTTATCCTGCGTAATCGCCTGAAACGCAGCTATATTCGGCGGCGGAGGTGGCTGCGAGAACTTAGGCTTGTTCTGTGAATACGGAAGCTCTGGTTCATCATTTTCAAATCCCCTTAGAGGTGGAGCTTGTACTGGTGGCGGCAGTTTCTGCTTTATAGACGGGATGATTACGTGTTTCATCTCCGGCGACCTAGATGTTGCTGTCGTCGGAGCTGATCCAAACTTAGACCTCGGTGAAGTTCTCTTCGAGTGAGGAAGTGATCCTCCGTTTCCGTTGGCAGAGCGAGGAAATGCCGTGTAGTAACCGCCTTCATCGCTGCTGATCGTAGATCCGTGCGGCGTGTAAAACGCCGTGTCACGGCATTCCTCGTCGGAAGATGATGAAGAAGGAGATAATGCTAACGGAGAGTTATCAGACGGTTGCGGTGGTTTAACTAACGGAGGAAGCGGTTGAAGCTCCGGACTAGGCCGATAACGATCCGATCTCTTAACCGAATTTAATTTCCGGTACGGAGACGAATTAACCGGTCCATTACTTCCACCATTAGACTCACTCGCTGATTCACGGCTCGGTTCAACAGTTCCCATATAGAGAAATGTAGACGACGTCGTCGTCGCTGGTCCTGGATCTTCCTGAAACCTACGAGAACCGCGGCCATCGCCACCTCCACTAACAAGCTTCTGAGTATCGCTCGCGTGCTTCGCTTTATGACGATACAAGAAGAAAGCTAAAGCAGAGAGCATACCGAGCGTGACAATTCCAACAGAAATGACGATAGCAACTTTTTTCCCAGGTTTCGCCGATGGAGTAGTAGCAGTCGGAATAGGTAATCCGCCATTAACGTTGGCGGAAGTAGGAGAAGGAGGGGGAGGAGGATATTGACTCTGGTCAGGTGTAGAAGGATTCTCCGGGAAAAATGGCTGATCGGGAGTGTCTGGAAGTATAGGAGGAGACGGCGTCAATTCGAAATCTGGTGGAGGAGGAGTAGAAGTCACCGGGAAAAGCGGCTGATGAAGAATTCTTCGATGAATGTTCTTAACTTGAGTACTAAATCGATTAAAGCTGACGCCAGCAACGGAAATTGAGGAGGAGAAAATGGAAACAGAGATGGAGAAGAAGAGGAAGAAGAAGATTCTCGATTGAAGAGGTTTCATGGCGAATCCTGTTTAACAGTTTTACAATTCTCCTCTCTCGCTAAATTCATCTTCTTCCTACTTTTTTTTTTTTTTTTTTGAGCTCTTTCGTCAGATCGTATCTTCAACAGAAAGAAAATTAAGAAATGGTTTTTATGGAATAAAAAAAAAAAAAAAAAGAAACAAAAAAACAAAAAAAAGGTGAAAAAGGAAAAGTAAAGAGCAGAGGTGTGTGTGAGGCAGCGAAAGTTCGTTTCGTTTCGAGATCTGAGATTTATGTGCTGACGTCAGCATTCCGGGATCGTTTAAGCTTTTTTTACCTCATTTGGTTATCCGTTAATTGGAGTAGTAATTAGCACATAAAACATCGCATTATTAGTAGTCTAACAAAATGTATTTGTGTACTGTGCGACAAACATATGTTAATAAAAAAAAATTATTAGTTGGGGGGACAATTTGGAAGTAAATGACATTAAGAACGAGAATAGACAGCTTAACATTTCACATCCAGTCATGGAAATTGACTATTGACTATTAAGATTATATAATAAAATTCAACTTTGTTTTCTTAATTTGTGGATGGACTCTCATTGTCTTGTTTTCTTTTTCTTTTTTTGGGTTAAATAACTCTTATTGTCCAGTTAGATTTCATTTTCTAATTGTGCTGTGAATATATAAATATGGAAATATCGCCACGTGAGATTCAACAATCAAGTTTGGCTGTGCTGCTTAAAGACGAAAAAGTCCCTAAGTATGTATTAATTAACGGCGAACCTGACTGTCCTTTTCCGTCCAACGTAGAAATTTCCGATTTTGTTTTGCTAATACCAAGACGGAGGAAAAAGACATGTACATACCACTCCATCATCGACTTTTCGATTTTATTGTATCTTCTATTTTTCCGAATTATTTATCTACGTTTCTTATGATTTTGTTCTTATAGTTAAAATTTAAAACAACCATTAAAATAATAATTTGATTTAAACAAAACCTAGTCCGGCTGATTCTATAGACAGAAAGCCAATCCTCTGTGGTCCAGTCCACCGTATAGCAGAATATGGGTCAACAATTCCAATTTTTTTTCAAATGACGATTCTTAATAGTTTTTTTTTTTTTTTTTAATTACGAACAAAGATTTTCTCGAGTTGAAAACAAACTGTAAAAGTGTCGGTAGGTTTAGCTATATCCCAAAGAAAAAAATTATTATTAATATAAGAAGTTCTCCATTGTGTTGCATTCAAATAATTATATAGGTAATATTTTACACGAAATAGGTAGTATGTATAAATCAAATTTATAACGAATCTATCCAAATATATATATTTTACATGAAATAGGTAATACGTATAAATCAAGTTTATAGCGAATCTATTAATTAAAAAAAAGGAATTAAAAAAGGAAGAAAGAAGACCCATACATGTAATTTTGGAATAAAGTAACACAACGGGCTTAACCTCACATCCATATCTTTTTATCTTTCCTTCTTTCTTTTCTATATCTTATTCTTTCATTTTGTTATTTTTTCGGCAAAATAAAATAAATGGTTTATAGATCCACCGACTCTCACTCCATTGTTTACGTTGATTAATGATAATTGACAAATGTAGAACAAGGGGGTCAACCACACGCTCTCTAGCGTTTTGCTTTATGCTTTGCTTTTTTTCTCTTTTAGTTTCTTTTTTTTTTTTCCAAATAACTTTCTCATTATCTTTCATCTTTATAATTTTTTATACATTTTCATTTTCTGGGTAAGCCCATCTATTTTCGTCATATGGCTCATATACAGTGTTATATACAATTGTGCCCTAAATCTCTTATATTTTTTACTAATTACTAAAATGACTAACGAATAATGAACGTTAGTATTGAGTGCTATGACAATACAACACAAGAAAGAAAAAAGAAAAAAAGGTTCAATCTAAATAGTAACTTGCATTATTATTTTTCAAACAGTTAATTCAAGCTTGAATATTTTGTATGTTTATACCTTTTAGCTGCATTTGTAAAAAATGGCTTGTGCATTGTCAATAAGAAGAAACAAATCTTCCTAAAAAAAAACAAGTTTTCTTTTGTTCCGCGTAAACATAAAATCTGCCCAACACTTGTGTGATAGATATACTTAAAGCTCAAGATAAATAATGTTCTTCGACACTTTTGTACTAGTTGTTCTGTCATTATTGTCACTCTAATTTCTTTTGAGATCCCAAGCTAGAATTATGGTATAATTATCTTTACTAAGTTAAGGGAAAAAAAAGGCTCGTTGATTTAATTAATCACAACGTATAGTTACAAATGATATTAATATGGTCCTTTTACAAAACTAAATGTAAAAATACAAAGCTGAAATGTTCCATACAGTCTATACTTTCGGATCGAGTTTTTTTTTAATACTGTATTAATTTTTCAAAACTAGTTTATTGATGTAGTGTAGTTAACGAAATTAACGTTGAATAAGAATACTAAGAGCATGAACAAGACCGACAGATCCGAGAAGATCATGGGTCCGGTGGGTCAATGCTTGGGTTTTAAAATTCACTGTCATCTTCTGATTTGTTAGTGTTTTTAATCATCTGGTTAACTAATTATAAATTGAGGTAGTAATCATGATAAAGCTACTAGACAAATCCCTTGCTAGTGTTGTCATAATCATTATGACAGGATTCTTCAAAACGTTCAAAGCAATTTTAGAATCCTACACCACTTCGCTCAATAATATCAGTCTAATCACAAACCTTTCAAATAGAAAATGTCCTTACGACAGAATAAGTAAAATTTTAATTTAACCTTTAATGGATGAAAGAAAATTTAAAAAACCTGATGAAAAATTCGATTTGTTTTCATGGTTTTGAAATTTAACAATTAACTTTGAAAATAAAATATATAGTTAAAATTTTGTAAGGTCAAAATGGTTTTTAAAAAAAAAAATTTTAATTCTAGTTTTAATAATCTGAATAATAAAAATGAAAATATTTTTTATTAAAATAGTTTTTTAATTAAGTATTAAATTTATATTACGTGTAACACAAGTTGGATTTATAAGACCTCTAACGAACCAAAATTTTTTTTAAGGACGGGATGTTAAATTCGATGTGTTTTCACGATTTTAAAATTTAATACTTAAGTTTGAAAATAATATATATAATTAAAAATCCGAATAATAAAAATGAAAATAATTTCAATTAAAAATAGTTTTAAAAAATTAAGTATTAAATTTATATTACGTATAAACAAGTTGAACTTATAACACCTCTAATGTACCAATGAAAACTCTAAAGACGTGATGTTAAATTCGATTTGTTTTCAAACTCTAGGTATTAAATTTTAAAATAATATATAATTAAAAATCCTAATAATAAAAGTAAAAATAATTTTTACTAAAATAGTTTTAAGAAAACTAAGTATGAAATTTATATCACGTGTAAACAACTTGAATTTAGAACACCTCTAACAGATCAAAAAAAATCTATGGACAAAATGTCAAATTCGATGTGTTTTCATAATTTTAAAATTCAATACTTAAGTTTGAAAATAATATGTATAGTTAAAAATCCGGATAATAAAAGTGAAAATATTATTTATTAAAATAGTTTTTAAAAAATTAAGTATTAAATTTGTATTACGTGTAAATAAGTTGAATTTAGAACACTTCTAATGGACCAAAGAAAAGTCTAAGAACGGGATGTTAAATTCAATGTGTTTTCACGATTTTAAAATTTAATACTTAAGTTTGAAAATAATATGTATAAAACCGAATAATAAAGTGAAAATATTTTTTTATTAAAATAGTTTTTAAAAAATTAAGTATTAAATTTATATTACGTGTTAATAACTTGAATTTAGAACACCTCTTACGGATCAAAGAAAATTCTAAGGACAGTATGTTAAGTTCGATGTGTTTTCACGATTTTAAATTTAATACTTAAATTTAAAAATAATATATATACTAAAAATGAAAATAAAGTTTTTTAAGAAATCCGAATATATAAAAGTGAGAAAAAAAAAACATTTTTCTTACCAAAAAGTCTTGGGCTTCACCATTGGATACTTGCATCTGAATAATTGAGCCCAATTCATCTGATTAATTGCGTTCATTGAATAACAATGTTGGTTGACCTTAGAAGCAACAAACCTTGCTTTTCGTGATAACGACGCAACTCAAATTTATCTCCATCCTACGGAGCCAACTCTTAGTTTGAACAATCGAAACCCTAAACCTAATTGTTGCTTTCACTGTCCCTTTCTTCGTTATCCTCTTTTTCTCTTTGTACCTCGCATCCTTTGTTGTTGTTGTAATCTCCTTCGCCGTCGTCGATGTGAAAGGAACTGATATTCTCCATGATTGGTCAGAGATGGTGAAAGCGTTCTCGATTAATCAAACATGAGACCTCTCTCGAGTGACTTTGGTACAGATTCACACCAATCTACAAGAAATCAAGGGTCATCGGTTTCAAGGTCTCGGCGATACTCTCCGTAAAGACAAAAAGAAAAAACATGATTTTTTTTGTTATCCAAATAGGATTCATAATTTCGATTTCTGAATGAAGAAGACATGCGTATTTATAAGGGAGGTTTACACACACAAAAAAGGAAACGTTATGTAGTTTCCTTTTTTTCGAGTTATGTAGTTTCCTTTTTTCCGAATTATGTTGTTTCCTTTTTTCGAGTTATGTTGTTGTTTCCTTTTTTTCGAATTATGCTGTGAGTTACAGTGTCATAATACTTCCGTGAAAACTAAAGCCCATTACTTGGGGTTTTATATAACCACCCCAAGGCTACCAATACGGCGTCGTAATCAAAACTAGATATAAAAAGTCCATCAAATTGTTTACCAGAAGCAGCTATATGTTCCATTCCAAGTTTACGGAGTAGGGCCCACTATGTTTGTGCCTTCCGTGAAAAATAAACAAACTTGATTTTTTTTTTCTTGGACAAGAAACAAACTGGATTTATTTTGAAAATCAACGAGCTATTTGATCAAAAATTAAAATCGTATGCAAACTGACACCTAACATAACCACCCGATTTATACTAAATTATAGTAGTATATTTTTTAAGCTAGCCATTCAAAATAGAAAATCCCAATTTGAAGTTTATGCTGTGAAGACTCAGCAGTCAAAACAAAGCAACGAACTTTGTTACCACTAAAGACACGTGTCGTAATGTACGGTTTCATAAAACAGAACAATTCAACATTTCAACGGCATTGTTTTTCAATGTCAGTGTCGATACTTACATACTACAATGTAACATTAATCTTCCTTTTTCTTTTTTTCCTTAAAAGTAAAAAATTACCATATTTGATTCTTCCTCTGTACTTTAAAAAACCCATCTTTTTATAAATCTTCTCTCATATGCTGAGAAAGAAACCAAACACTAAAAAGTAAAGAGAGAAACTGTTCCAAAGCAAAATGAGAAATCTTCTTTACATTTTCTTCTTCATCATCCCCTTTCTCGGTTTTGCAGGTAACAAAACTACAAACAAAAAACGCTAAACATTGTTATAATTTTTTTTAGCAACTCATAGATATAATCTCTGTATGCAGGAGCTGGTGAAGAATCAACACCCATTGAAGCTCTGAATCTCTCTCACAAACTCATTCAACTTCCTCAAACTTACTGATTTTTTTTTGGTTTTTTTTGGAGTGACAACAAAACCATTACAGAGATCTCCTCAAGTATCATAGAAGCTGAAACTTGGCTTAAAACACATGTCCTCTCTCGTTACCCTTCCACAAAAATCACCACCATTGTTGTCTTTTTCCCTGATTCTTGCCAAACCACACAACACAACCCCAGCTTTGATCTGGTTCTTCTATCTTCTTTGAAAAACCTTTACCATTCTCTCACAAGATGGGGTCTTGAGAAGAACATCAAAGTCTCCTCTGGCTTCTCTTACCTATGCTTAAACAACCCAGAAATGTTCAAACCTGTTCTAATCTTCCTCAAAACCATAAACTCCACTTTTACTATAAACCCACCTCTAAATTTCCTTTCTTCACCTGATAACCATCTTGATCTGCTTCATTCCGTGGAAAAGTTCGGATCTTTAAGCTTCAACAAAGTCAATTTCTTAAACCCAGAACCAGAACAAGAATCTACAACGACGATGACAAGAAGAAATCTGAGATCTTTACTCAATATTAGCAGCAAAATCACAATCTCTCTCCCAACATTACCCTCTCCATCACCGGAAAATTCACCAATTCACTCATCAATCGGATTTTCCTCCCCTCCTCACTTCTCACCGGAGCTATCACCTATTACAAATCCAGGGCTCTCTCTTCCGCCGTGCTATCCTCCTTCTCCAGCACCGTCACCGTTACCGACAAAGAAGAAGAACGTGGAAGGGCTATGGTGTGTAGCGAAACCGAGTGTAGCGGCGGAGACATTGCAGCAATCTCTGGATTTTGCTTGCGGAGAAGGAGGAGCCAATTGTGATGAGATTAAGCCTCATGGAATATGTTTCTACCCAGACACAGTCATGGCCCATGCTTCTTATGCTTTCAACAGTTACTGGCAAAAGACTAAACGAAACGGAGGCACTTGCTCTTTCGGTGGCACTGCCATGCTTATTACAACTGATCCAAGTCTGTCAAAATTTAGATTAAAACCTTAAACCTTCGGTAGATAAATAAATTGGAAATTTATTCATGATTTTTGATTTGTTTTCGCAGGTTATCAGCATTGCCGATTTGTTCTGAGTTGAGATATGTCAGGCATCTGAAGTGAGAAACCACGGAAGCAAGAACAAGGATCATTTTCCAGTTAAAAGTATTTTATTAGTGAGGATCATTTTTATTTATCGTGAACTTTTAGTTTTGTTAATTTTAAATCATGGGTTATTGGACGGGTGTTTTTATCATTCGGGTTCAAGTTAACTATTGTTGTTTGTTACTTTAATCTCTTCTTCGGCCCACTTATCAACGTTAATGGGCCTTATTTTACGGAAATGGAAAAAGAGAAAAAAATATATCAGAGCCAGGTTTCGATCCTGGGACCTGTGGGTTATGGGCCCACCACGCTTCCGCTGCGCCACTCTGATTTGGTTGAAATATATCTTCACTATCTATTATTAATAATTTATGTAATAAACTTCCCCGGGCCTTATTATTGATGGGCTTTGCTATTTGTTATAGGCCTATTACCAAAATGATCACCGATAAAAAAACAGTTTGACATGAATATTTTGGGTTTTCTCGCGATAAGACTATGGACTGACCCGAAGGGAGAGAAACAGCATTAGACCGTTTTGTTAAACGGTAACATTTTTATAACATTTTTATTACCGTTGTTCTAATCAATTTCCATTTTTTTCAAACCAAATAAATAAGCATTAGACCTTTCTTATATTCACTTTCACAGTTTTACTCTCTTCCTCAGTTTCTACTACCTCTTCAATCTTCAACCTTCAAACTTTAGTATTCAATCTCCAATCTTCTTCTTCTTCTTCTAGTAGCTTTCATGTTTCCAGCAAATGAGATTTGCGGCTTCCTTAATTGAGATTCGCTATGAACAAGTAGAGATTGTCTTCATATCAATCGATATGCATCTCCAACAATTTCAGAATCACAGAACGGGGTTGGACTCGTTGTCGCCATCGAAACATCATCCATCTCCAAATTCAGAAATCGATGCGTTCTGTTCTTCAGTGTCCTTGTATGGTAAGATATATTCTCTTGAATTTGCAGATTTTTCTCACTTAAACTATTATCTCCATTGACTTATTCGTGACTTCCTTAATTGATTAGAAAAACAATGGCGACAAGGAGAAGGAGAAGAAGCTAATTAACGCATCTGCTGCTTACAGAAGCATCTCCTCTCTTTTACTTTGGATCCAAGAGAATGAAGCTGCTAATATTCAGGTCATTACATCTCTCTCTTTTCATTTTTAGTATATGTTTTTTATTTTCAAATAAACTAAATTATTATTTTAAATTGTAAATAATATTCTAAGTATATACTATTTATGTAATTAAAGATTTTATATAAATATTTGTATTTTAAATAAATATAAGTGTTAAATTTCAAAATTGTAAAAACTAACCGAACTTCGCATCCTGCTCTTAGAACTTCTTTGATCGGTTAGAGGTGTTGTAAGTTCAAATTGTTGATGCATTAAGTAAATTTAACACTTATATTTGTTTAAAATACAAATATTTTTATAAGATCTTTAATTGAATAAATATTGTATACTTTAAATATTATTTACAAAACCATTTTAAATTTTAGTTATAAATTCAAAAATTAAAAACTAAAAATATTTTTATTAGAAAAATAATCGGATAATTAAATGTTAAATTTCATAATTGTAAAAACAAACCGAACTTTGCATTCTGTCCTTAGAATTTTCTTTGGTCCTTAAGAGGTGTCCTAAGTTCAACATGTTGACATATTATGTAAATTTAATACTTAATTTTTCGATTATTTTTCTAATATAAATATTTTTAGTTTTTAATTTTTGCATTTATAACTAAATTTTAAAGTGTATATATATAACTTATTTTCATAAAAGTATTTTTGTTTTAAAATTTTATTTAACTAAATTGAGTTTTTGCAAATAATGTTTCAAGTAACCATTTTGATTTACTTTGTAATTCTATTTGTTGACCATGGAGGAGAACGAAGAAGCGTTTAGAGCTATGGCCGAAGCTGGGGGAGCTCAGAGTGCCCAAATGAAGAGCAAGAGATTATGGCGCAGAAACTATTTGTGTTTTTTTTTGTGTGAATTAATTTAGTTGGACTCTTAACATTTAATTATTTAAAGATAGTTTCATCAGATAAGAAGAAGCTAAAAGAAATATATGGGGTAGAAAATTTCCCACTAATCTGCATAACGACAGCTCTAAGATTCGTTGAAGCGTTTTTTGGCAGTTGAATTGACTAAGTAGACAGAACTGTTATGAGCAACGACGACGACCAACTTCATAATGCTACAACAGCTCGAAGACTAAGACCCACTCCACTTTCTTTTTTATCTCCCGTCAACGAGGCCCAATTGATACTTAACACATTAATTAATTTCATTTTCTTCTTCTTTTAACTCTTAAAAATTTATTGAGTTTAAGTTGGTGACTACTTGACTAGTGACTAGTGGGCAAGTCTTACACACAAACCCCATTCATCTATAATTTTGTACATTCTTATGAGAAAATCGAGTGTGCTATTATAATTTGTATGAATTTGAGTTAAAAACATAGTTAGTGTATGTGACGGTGGTTGCTACGAAGTGTCACCGTCATGTTAGCCTAAGCCTTAAGTCTCGTACCGACTTTAACTATCCACCGAAAAGTTTCACCATTGTTATTACGCCACGTGGGCCACCAGTACAATCCAGCCTTCTTTACCCAATAAGAGAATGCCAGATAAGCAATATCCCAATGCCACCACATATCATATCGTTAACCGAAAAAGATATACCCCAGAGTGTCAAAAGCTTCTTCTTCTTTTATTTCTTTATTTGTTTAAATACAACTTCGAATATATGGCACTCTATTTGAAGAACAATTGTCCTCGAAATTTTAAGTTTTTACAATCGACGTAATTTTTTTTGTTGCATCAAATCAAGTAAACAATGTTTTGGTAGTGACTACCGCGGAAAGTGTGTGACATAGTATCAACTTGGAAGTTATCAAAATTTTGTATATATTTTAACGAAAAAACCTTTGAAGAGTTCCCAAACAATTGGTGGAAACTTCGTCGTCTACGTATGATAAATGTAAGGTTGATTCACATTGAGACTTGAGAGGGAAATTTAATAAATGCAAGTGGATTGATTAAGTAGAACAACAACTATCATAAAAGAAAAAAAAAGTTGACATCAACTAAAAAAAAGAAAATAGTTTTGAGTTAGCACCTAACAAAAAGTTAAAAAGGTTATAGTCATGACATAATTAGATAAGTAAATAAACTGGAAAGTGTTAAATGTAAACATGTTATATTGAGGAATAGTAATCTTTTACAATTTTCCAACTAAAAACACTGCATTGACTTAGTAAATAAATCATATAATATTCCAAAACGAATGACAACATATTACATGTATATCTTTATATAAAATAAAAGGAATTTAATGGATTGGAGAAAGCAAGAGCAGCACCACTTGATCACTCATAGGCCACGTTCCCACTCTCAATCCCAATTCTAAAGATTTCTTACAAAATATAAATCAAAACTAACTCTCAAAAAAACACAAACACAACACAAACACAAGACGTGCTCACAATACATCACACACTTCACTCTTCCTCCTTCTTCTTAAATACCTCAAAATCACATCTCAAAATTTAAAACCATATGGCTCTTGAGACTCTCAATTCCCCGACTTCAGCCACCACCGCTCGGCTTCTTCTCCGGTATCGTGAAGAAATGGAGCCAGAGAATCTCGAGCAATGGGCCAAAAGAAAACGCACGAAACGTCAACGTTTTGATCACAGTCATCAGAATCAAGAAACCAATTCGAACCTACCTTCTGAAGAAGAGTATCTCGCTCTTTGTCTCCTCATGCTCGCTCGTGGCTCCACCGTACAATCTCCTCCTCCTCCTCCACCGCCGCCGTCACGTTCTTCACCGTCCGATCAGCGAGATTACAAGTGTACAGTCTGTGGAAGATCGTTTTCGTCTTACCAAGCCTTAGGTGGACACAAGACGAGTCACCGGAAACCGGCGGCGAATAACAGTGCTACTTCCGGCAACAACGAACTGTCTAATAACAGTCACAGTAACAGTAATAACGGCGGTTCCGTTGTTATTAATGTTAACGGTAATATCAGTAACGGTGTTAGTCAAAGCGGAAAGACTCACACTTGTTCTATCTGTTTCAAGTCCTTTTCGTCTGGTCAAGCCTTAGGTGGACACAAACGGTGTCACTATGACGGTGGCAATAATAACGGTAACGGTAATGGAAGTAGCAATAACAGCGTAGAGATCGTTGCTGGTAGTGACGTCAGCGATGTGGATGATGAGAGATCGTCGGAACAAAGCGCGATCGGACACCGTGGATTTGACTTAAATTTACCGGCCGATCAAGTTACAGTGACGATTTCTTAACGTTGACTCGGTTTGGGGAAAAGTCAACGTTCAAGCGGGGAAGGGTTAGTGGGCGGTGGTGGATTAACGGTCGTTTGTTTCTTTCCAGTTGCTTCGGCTTGACTGAGTCTGTAATGAAAATGATTGGAGTGGACTTACAATTGTAATTGCATTATTATTATTATTTTAAAAAGAAATGTTTATTTGTTGTTGGATTTGTTTATAAATAGAGGAAAGAAATTGGGATATTAAAATATATATATATATATATAAAAGGAAATAATAATGTAGAGATGGATGATTGGATCGTACACGTTATTATATAGTGGACCGTTCTGTAATACTGAAAAATTCTTATTTATTTTTAAATCGTTTATTTTGTTCGTAATCTATACTTCATTTACTTCCGTAAGCAAAGGAAAGCCACTTGAATTCTGTTACTCTCCCAGCTCCTAGTGATCTGTTCCTTCACATAAACTATATAATAATTGCAAAAATAATTGCGACGTTTTTATCCAGACACAATAAGAAGAAAAAAAACTAATAGTTGCGACGCTTGTAAGTCATATAACACGGCATTAGTCTGATTGAATTAAGATCAGGAACACTTTATCTGACTAGTTCAGAATTATCCAGTGTGCAACTAGAGATTTTGCTCGATTAATGAATTTTAATTTTATACACTACTGTTTGTAGTTTTCAAATTCAGATACTTTTCAACTACAATTATATTTATAAAACCGAAATCGTATTTTTATCATTTTGCTAAGATTCTTGATACACTGAAAGAAACTTGAGATAAGCGATGGGGTTAGTGACACCGTGGACCGTATCGAGTATTAATGAAACGGGTCAACCACCATCTCAAAATTCAAATATAAGCCCAAATTTACTGATATACGACAAAACCAGCCAGCTTAATAGAGGACCCATTTAACTGTTTATTGGGCTTTTTATTAAATGGGCCGGTAGTGAAGAGCATAAATAAAATGTGTACTATATTTCGATCATTCATTTATTATGCCATTCCATCAGATGATTGAGATTAATTCTGTTCCTAGGTTTAATTATTTTAATGATAGTGAGAAATAAAATAAAGTAAACGTTTATGGTAGGTAAAATTGAAAATTACAATAGGTTTGACCGTAATGATTCGAACATGTTACCACACAAGGAGGTGAATCAGCATATATGCATGCATATGATCTTGTTTGTCGATGAGAATCTGCGTCTCCCATGTGCTTTCTGATATCATCAATTTAATCTTGTTTTACGAATATATTTATGAATACTACTAGTATTAAACCGAGTATGAGAGAATATAAACGATATTAATCATGAAAAGGTTAAAGTTTCAAGGTTTTCTCACGAAGGTTAAGGTTAACTCGATAACTAAGAAACTCACGAGTCATGTCTATTAAACTTTTAATTAGTGTTACTAGCGTTACCTAATGATCTATCTATCTTTATCAAAAATTTGTACTTAAAGTGTCGCTATTATGTTGAGGAGGATTATAGACCTTAAATTTGTTCTGAATTTGGTAAATATACATATTGAGAAAAGGAACTCTGACTTAATCAAATTCGAGATAGGATGTTGAAAAATCCACAAAACACATGTGACATGTACTAATGTTCAATCTTTTAAAGTCCATTGACCAAAACCGTTGGAAGTAATCATCAGCTTTCCCTAACCGACCAAACTCTTAACAAGGATACCTTATCTTTCTCCATAGTCATGTGACCCTCATTTTTATGTGCTCTCCTTTTTATTTGATTTCATTATTATGCTTCTTCTTTTTAAAAC